>JAOQIF010000951.1:0-33219 GCA_026260285.1 Colletotrichum sansevieriae
ATAGAAAGTCCTATAGGAGCGAATCTCTAGCTTCCTCGATCTCTATATCCTCAGGGGTATAATTAGGTCTTTATAAGAGGCTATTAGCTAGGTTATAGCAACCTAGCTAGTACTCGATTTCGAAGTCGAATATTAATAGGTCCTATAGTAGCTATACCTAATAGCTATTAAGCGTCTTCTTATTAGCGAGGTACTAGTAACCTAGGTAGTTAGTAATAAACTAGATATAGTGCTAAGAGTAAAGTAAATAGTGCTGCTACCTCACTGCTACCTCCCTAATAGCTAGTAGCTCTGCTTCTAGCGTACTATACCGCAGTTACACGCCCTTAAGCTTCTGAGATATAAATACTACTAGTCTCTATATATCCCCCTCTAGCTAGCTTAATATCGCCCCTATTATAAAGTCCGATATATCGGTTTTAATATAAATTAGGAGCATAGGGTTGAAGTATTATAAAATAGGTACCTCTATAAATAAAGCGCAGAGCTAATAGAAAGCAACTAGTGCCTTACTAGTTATAACTAGTTATCCTCTAGCTATATTAGCAAGTTAGTTAGTAAGCGGGCTATAGATTTTAGAGTAATTCTTAATAAATCTCCTATAAAACCCTATAAATCCTAGAAATTGCGAAATTTATTATATTATAGTAGGTACTAGCTACTTAGCGATTGCCTAGACCCTCTCCTATTCTATAGCAATACTATCTAATAAAACCACGAACCTAAGAAAGTCGATCTATTCCTTATGAAATTCGCACTTATCGGGGTTTATATAGAGGCTATTAGCTCCTAACTAGGTGAGTACCTACCTCACCGCCTCTATATAGGAGTCTATATCGTTAGTAAATATCAAAATATTATCTAAATATATAATATAATAAACGTTAACTAGGCCTATAATTAACTTATTAATAAACGTTTAGAAGGTAGCGGGTATATTAATAAGCTTAAATAATATAATATAATATTCATAGTAACTATATCGCATGCGGAATGCTATCTTCTACTCGTCTCCCTCTCTAATCCTCACCTAGTAGTAGGTATCTTTAAGGTTAAGCTTTATAAAATACTTCGCTTAGGAGAGCTAATTGAGGATTTTATTAATTAAGGGGAGAGGGGTGCGGTTCTTAGTAGTTACTTAGTTAAGTTCCTAGTAGTCTATATATAACCTTAACTTACCCCCCTTCTTTAGAATAAATAAGATTAGCACTCCTATTAGACTTATTAATAAGCGAATCTATCCCTTCTATAAGGCCTTATAGATATAGTCCCTTAACTCTTCTAACTCTTTCTTAGCTAGTAGGTAGATTAGTCTAAATAGGGGCTCGGTCCTAGGCTCTAAGTTAATAAAGTAGCTCCTAGTAGTTCTAAACTCCGGTATAGTTCCTGCTAAGTTAATATTAAATACCTTTTTAAAATCCTAGTACTCTAGTAGGATCTTTGGTTTACTATCCTTAGTATCCTCAGGTTCCTAGTTATACTCCTAGTAAGTAGTAGTTAATATCTAGTTAATCTATAGTACCCCTATAAGTATTACTCTTACTTCGTTTTTAATATACCTAAGCTCTTTTCTAGTTATAATAAGGCGAATGCTCTTCTTATATAAGGGAAAGGTCTAGCCTAACTCCTTCTAATTAATATTAGGGCACTCTGATATATACTAAGGGATCCCTAGGATAGTATTATAGCTATTACTATTACTAATCCTAAAGTTATATAAAACCGTCCGCTAGATGCCTATACTATTAGTTATTTAGGTGACTAACTTCTATATGCTATAATTAGGTCCCTTGGATACCTATATTCCCCTTATAGGTTCTAAGTTATTAGCTTCTAGTTAAGTATTAGCTATAACCCTCTAGTCTATAATATTCTTATTAGCTCTATAATCGATAAGCGTAGTACTAGTCTTCTAGCTACTTATAACCTAGACCTGTATTATTATTTCGAAGCGATATAGCTAGTTGCTATCCTATTAAACTATCCGCATAGTTACCTAGTTCTCCTCTAGTTATTTACTAGGGTATAGTTTGCCTTTATAGCAGGTATAGCTATATTTCTTATAGTATAAGCACCTTAGTAAGATATAGCCTTTCCTATTATAACTATAGTAGATAGTTTCCCTCTTAGTATCCTATAATAAGTCCTTAGTAGGCTCCTAGTAGGTATTAGTATAGCTGCGGTCCCCCTTTGTGGTCTTAGTCTATTCCTCTGGATTAATAGCTTAGCCCTCTAGTTATTATCCCTTATAGTTAGTCCTCTAGTTCCTTACTAGTAGCCTATATACTTATATATTAATCATAAGTTTAGCGTTCCTAGCCCTTATATTAAGTTCGAGCTGCGATTTTAGTAATCTATTCGCTATAATATAGTATTAGAGCTTAGGGTCTAACCTAGCTACTACGTTAGCTACCCGGATCTCCTCTAGTTATTAGTAGGGGCTCTCCGCCTTAATCCCTTTATAGTAATTAATAAAGTTCTAGTATAACTATCCTAGTTACTAGTAAGCCTATTTAAGCTAAGTTTATATACTAAGGACTCTAGACCCCTTATTAGCTATGCTATTAGTTAACTAGTCCTCTATTATTATCTAAGTAATATTCTTCGCCTTATTATTATATCTAATAGAAAGGTATAAGGTCTATCGCTTTACTACTAATCCTTCTAAGCACCCGGTAGTATATAATACCTTCTCAAGGTCTGAAGTAATCTTATTTATTTTAAATTATATATCGAGGTTAAATATAAATTAATTATAGTTAGTCTAGGTACCCCCTTTATACCTAAGCATCGGGAGGTGCTTCCCCTAAAGTTCTAACTAATACTTCTTCGCCTCGGAGTTACTACTAATAACTACCTAGTAGGTAGTAGGGTTATCTATTAGGATTAATAGTTAGCTAGCTCTTAAGGCCTTAAGATATTCTTATTTATACTTTAGTTAACTCTTCTTTTCTTCTTCTTTAATAAGACGACCTAATTCAGCCTCTATTAATTAATTAACTAGTTCCTTACTAATACTCTCTTTATTATCCCGATCGATAAGTATCTTATCCTGAGTTTAGCTATTTAGTAGCTCCTATCTAGCAGGGGATCTTGCCTCCCTAGTAGACCTGCGGGTAGGTATTATTATTATATATAATACTGCTCTAACGGTCTATACCCCTATTAGCATAGGTAAGAGAGAAGAACGTATTATAAGCAGGGTTTAGTATAGAGTGAAAGAGTTAGTATAGATAGGTATAAAGTTATAACGTTTATTCTTCTCTAACCCTCTAGTCTACTATATAAGGGTGCGTGAGGATTAGAGGACTTATCTAAGGAGCTACCTAGTACCCCCTACCTATAGACTTCCCTAGGATAGCCCGTTACCCGGGGCGCTATTAGTATTCCCTTTCTATAGACTCCTAGCATAGCCTGTTATCTAAGGCGCTACCTGGTATCCTCCTTCTACGGACCCCTATAGGGTAGTCTGGTAAGTCCGGTAAGTCCTTTCCCCTACGATCTCATCCAGGCTCGTGACAATATACTAAGGGTCCTAGACCCCTTATTAGCTATACTATTAGCTAACTAGTCCTTTATTATTACCTAAGTAATATTCTTTACCTTATTATTATATTTAATAGAAAGGTATAAGGTTTATTACTTTACTACTAATCCTCCTAAGCATCTAGTAGTATATAGCACCTTCTCAAGGTCTGATATAATCTTATTTGTTTTAGATTATATATTAAGATTAAATATAAATTAATTAAAGTTAGTCTAGATACCCCCTTTATACCTAAGTATCAGGAGGTGCTTCTCCTAAAGTTCTAACTAATACTTCTTCACCTCGGGGTTGCTACTAATAACTACCTAGTAGATAGTAGGGTTATCTATTAGGGTTTATAACTAGCTAGCTCTTAAGGCCTTAGGATTTTCTTATTTATGCTTTAGTTAACTCTGCTTTTCTTCCTCCTTAATAAGACGATCTAATCTAGCCTCTATTAATTAATTACCTAGTTCTTTACTAGTACCCTCTTTACTATTCTACTTAATAGGTATCTTATCCTAAGTTTAGCTATTTAGTAGCTCCTATCTAGTAGGGGATCCTGCCTCCCTAGTAGACCTATAGGTAGGTATTATATTATTATATATTATACTACTCTAACGGTCTATACCCCTATTAGTATAGGTAAGAGAGAAGAACGTGTTATATAAGGGTATAGTATAGAGTAAGAGAGTTAATATAGATAGGTATATCTAAGGTTAAATATTTATTCTTCTCTAGCCCTCTAACCTACTATATAAGGGTGCGTGAGGGCTAGAGGACTTATCTAGGGAGCTACCCAGTACCCCCCCTCCATAGACTTCCCCAGGATAGTCTATTACCTAAGGGGCTACCTAGTGCCCCCCCTCTATAGACTTCCCTAGGATAGTCCGATAAGCCCTTTTCCCTGTGATCATCCTGGCTCGTGACATTACTCCATAAACTCTTATCACACAGAGTGATCAAGAACGGCACGCTCGCCAAACATCACTCCAACTTAAGCTTAACTGCAATGAGGTAAGAAGATGGGCTGAGAGCTAGCTACTACTAGCGCGGGAGTTCTCGTTGAGGGAACAGGAACGCGGCGGACTCCGGCCTAATCTGCCGTAAAGTTGTGAGGCTAGAGTGAGATAGGCATGTGCAAGGCCTCAAGAACAACCGAGGACGCCGTCTACGAGCGTCTTGCCACCTCGCGAAGGAGAATGATATGCCATGGTGTAAGAAGCAAACCGATGAGCGACTATTCAATCCCGGCTGGACTGACACAGACGTTGCAGGAGATGATCCGCCTGGGCCTTGTGCCGCTTACCGCGAGATAGGTTTAGAACGTGGGCTAACCGCGATAATGCTTGAGAGTATCAGGATCGACTTTCAGTCCATTAGGAGAGACTCGACGGATAACCGTAGTCCGACTGCGCATATGCGACTGGATCCGGAGATGCATGCTAGGGGTTGGGACCTGAACCGGAGCCGGGAAGTCTATATTCTCGATCGATATACTGCACCATCCCATTCTCTACGGGGAAAAGGAATCGCGGAGCGGAGCACTTGGCGCGGCTGCGGTGCGGCCACCACCATGGCAGACCAGATGACGACGACAATACGCAGACCACCCGGCATTCAACTGTTCGCCTCAAAGCTGAGTCTTCTGATTTCAGGACGAAAATGAAGTGAATCGGTGCTACCAAAGGTCTCCGACAAAGTTCCCACGAGCACGGCACCTCGGCACATGAGGCGGGTTGGTTCAGGCGGGCTTCAAGCAACAAGGCATTCACCCTGGGTAAGATTGAAGACCCCTCGCTTTCTTGTCATCACTGGTCGCTGTACTGACGAAGGATACACGCCTTCTTCGTAGTAGCGAGCGTCCAGGATGCCGAGTTGAGACGAGCCAGACCTTCGGCCGTCCTAGTCGAGGTAGGCGACCCTACGGGATCGGAATCAGCCTGTCCGATTGAATCTCAGATCCAACCGCGTCGCCAAGTCGAGGACTCGGTATCTTTATGGCGATGCAAGACGCATTGTACAGTTGTCCTTGAAAGGGAACTTGGACATGACTCTCGAGAGCCTCTTCCCAGCGATACTAACATCGCGTTGAAAATATCACGTCTCCCAGGAACAAGCCTCTTTGGTTCCATGAAATGCAGGTACCAGTTTTCAAGAGGCTCGTTCTTGGCTTTCGTCTCTCTGCTACTTAAGCATTTGCCAAGTTGCCAATGCAAATGGCGTCCGGTGATGGCAGAGGAACGCCTAACTGATTTCTTCTTCATTCACAAAGTTCAATTTGAGCTACGGCAGAGCGAGAGGTGAAACTCAATTCCGAATTCACGCTGCAGGATGATATGTGTAGACGGTCTCGTTGGACGGAATCGCAAACCTAAACCTTGCATGACGAACATGCTGACTGTTGACACCTTGCCGACCTTTCCCCAAGCCTAGCCTCTTCCATCGGGTTTCCTTATTTTATAACGAACCCCCAATGTCAGGAACGAAGTCCTCCCACGGGTCGTGATGCCCCGGACACCCGCTCAGACTGCACGAGTCTGGCGGGTTATCAATGTCCAGCACCATGTGCGCTCGAACCGGCTGCCCGTCGCCGTCCGGCACCAGACGAGTATACGTCGAGGCGACCTCCCTCCTGTCCAGATCCCACTTGGCGCCCGACCAGATCCATCTCGACTCGGGCGGGATCCGCCCGTCCGCGTCCATCCCGCGCTCCTCGAGCATCACCACGCCCAGCTTGCCCGCCGCCAGCGCCTTGCCGTCCCACGCCCCGTCGCGCCACGAGAGCCTCTTCATCAGGTTCGCCGCCTTGACCCGGAGGTCGTGGTTCCTGCACTTGGCGATGATGGTGGTGAGCGGCGTCGTCAGGCCCTCGGCGAAGGTGAAGGCGATCCGGGACAGCGGCTCCGGGTCGCGCAGGTAGCGCATCGTCATCTGCATCATCGCGCGGAACTCGTCCTCGAACGCGTCGAAGGCCATGTCCGTCTGCTGGAGGCTGCAGCTGACGAGGACGTAGATGATGAGCCGCTGGATCTGCATCATCTCCAGCGCCCGCTCCGTCGTCTGCTCGATGTTCGGGTTCGTGAGGTACGCCTCCAGTATCGATTTCCACATCCCCAGGTACGTCAAATGAACCTGCTTCTCCATCGCGACCGCCGGATCTCGGGATACGTTGTGCGCCATCTGGTTGCGCATGCCGCGCATGACGAACACGACGGCCCGCGTGAAGAACTTGCCCCACAACACCTGGACCCTGGACGCCGCCGTCACGCCGGGCTGTGGAAGCTCGACCGAGGGCGTGCTGTTCATGAAGGGGATGGCCTCGCGATGCGAGTTGAAGAAGTGAGTGAAGCCGCTCATGAGAGACAGGCAGGGGAGGAGATGCTCGATGTCGTCCATCTCATCCTCGCACATCGCCTTGCTGAGGTGAGCGGACAATGATTGGCGCTGCGGCTGGCTCTGTCCGTCACTTCCGGGTCTCCTTGCTGGTCTCTGCATGAGCGTGACGGAGTCTTCGATGAGGCGCATGCCGGTGCCCATGAGGAGATCGACAGCCCTCATATTTCCCTGGATGAACTCGAAGGCGATGAGCAGCAGGGTCATGATAATGACGGATCTCGGCGATGCCCCCGCCGTTCCTTCCTGAATCCGTTGCCGATAGACCGAGACTGCTTTGATGTGATGCTGCAATGCCGCTTGGTGATGATGGTCGAGATAGCCGCCAGTCGGCGACCCTCCTCCCCATGGCTGAAGTGCCGGTGTCGTGCTCCCTAGCGTGTTGCCATGAGAGTTCCGGAAGAACAGAGTCCGAGAAATAGCCCCAATGGCCAAGATGGACTCTTTCACGCAGGGGTCTCTCGAGCTCTCGTTGAGCACTATTCGAGACCAGAAGTCGGAGTGAGTCGACCCGGACAGGTCCCGGATCAGCTGGTTGCGGAACAGGTCATAGTAAGAAACATCGGCACCGTCGATCTGCACAAGGGTCGGGTTGGCTCGTATCAGAGCCTGGGTGGTCGTCTGAGGGCTCGCGGGATCGGGCCGCGGGAGAATCTGTCTGCTCTTCGCCTGCGCGGCCCTGATCATCTCCCTCTTCTCCGCCGCTCTCCTCACGTCGACGGCATCCTTGACGTAGCCGTCGCATTGCACGTCGGCCTTGGAGCAGCGCGCACACTTGGGCTTGCCCTCATCGCACTTGACCCTCCGGGCCTTGCAGGTGAGGCAGCCTGATTTGACCTTGGGCTTGCTCGCCCGCTTCCTCTTGGCTGATGGTCCCCTTTCGCGGCGCGTCAGTTCGGACGGGATGCCGTCGTCAGAACTACACGGGGTTCTCGGGGGCGTGTGGGGAAGCACGGGGACGACGCGGGTCTGGCTCGTCTCCCGTGAGCTGTGGGACGGAGGAGTGATTGCTGTCGTTTGCTGACGATTAAGCTGGCTCATCGCGGGTGGTGAGGCTGGAGCATATGAGGACAGGACCGGTTGACCGCCCAGTCCCGTCGTGATGGTGTTTGCTGACGTGATCGTGGCCCCGTGGACTGGACGTCCAGAGAGGGGGTTGCTGACATGGACCATCGCGGAGTCGAACATGATTGCGCCTGGAACAGTTGTGATTCGAAGGCCCTCGTAGCCCAAGGTCATGCGATGGAGAAGTCTGGGATATCAGGGCGGGAAGGCGGCCGGGAAGGTGGTCTTTGGGAATTAAGTGGCCAACAACAGAGGTTGGTAGCATATCTGCGAGTCGGCAGGCGAAATGACGCCTGGTAAAGGCCGGTCGGGCTGAAAGGGGGCGAGACACCAGGCACACCTCTCTAGTCCCCAACAGGTCTGAACTTTCTTGGCCCTGCAGTTCGCTTCAGGGAGGGATCATTCGAGAAGGTGAGATCCGAATTGGCCTAAGAATGCCTTGGTCCAATCACGGCGGTGTTCTTGTGTGATGCGAACCGCATGCATCGTTGGAGCACCCAATCCCTTTGTGCTATTCTCGGCAGTCTACTCGGCGTCTGACCAAGTTGAAGCATGCTGGAATGCGAGGGGGAGGGTCCCAGGTCTAGGATCGAGGCGCGCTCTGTTGGTACGGCAGTGTCGCTTGATTGGTACTGTAACTTGAATTTCGTCGAGTTTTGCGATGCGCCAGCAGGATCGCGACGGGATGGGACCCGATGGGCCAGCCGGCCTCCCCGGGAGCCCCGGAAGATGCGTGCGGAGGGCGCAAGCCGGCCTCATCCTCGGTCCACTCCACCGTCGTTCTGCCTCCCGAACTATCGGAAATAGGGCTTAACGGCGATTTGTGGTAATCACTGCCTCCCCAGACACGTGTCACGAGCCTGGATGAGATCGGGCTTACCGGACTACCCTATGGGGGTCCGTAGAAGGAGGATACCGGGTAGCGCCTTGGATAACGGGCTATGCTAAGAGTCCGTAGAAGGGGAATACTAGTAGCGCCCTAGGTAACGGGCTATCCTAGGGAAGTCTATAGGTAGGGGGTACCGGGTAGCTCCCTATATAAGTCTTATAATCCTCACGCACCCTTATATAATAGACTAGAGGGTTAGAGAAGAATAAATATTATAACTTTATACTTATCTATACTAACTCTTTTACTCTATACTATACCTACTTTATAATATATTCTTCTCTCTTACCTATACTAATAGGGGTGCAAACCGTTAGAGCAGTACTACGTATAATAACAATACCTACCCGCAGGTCTACTAGGGAGGTAAGATCCCCTGCTAGATAGGAGCTACTAAATAGCTAAACTCAGGATAAAATACCTATTAATCGGAATAATAAAGAGAGTACTAGTAAGGAACTAGTTAATTAATTAATAGAGGCTAAATTAGATTATCTTATTAAGGAAGAAGAAAAGAAGAGTTAACTAAAGTATAAATAAGAATATCTTAAGGCCTTAAGAGCTAGCTAACTATTAATCCTAATAGATAACCCTATTATCTACTAGGTAGTTATTAGTAGCAACCCCGAGGCGAAGAAGCACTAGTTAGAACTTTAGGGGAAGTACCTCCTGATGCTTAGGTATAAAGGGGGCACCTAGACTAACTATAATTAATTTATATTTAACCTCGACGTGTAATTCGAAATAAATAAGATTACCTCAGACCTTAAGAAGGTACTATATACTACTAGGTGCCTAGAAGGATTAGTAGTAAAGCAATAGACCTTATACCTTTTTATTAGATATAATAATAAGGCGAAGAATATTACTTAGATATTAATAGAGGACTAGTTAACTAATAGCATAGCTAATAAGGGGTCTAGGATCCTTAGTATATAAACTTAGCTTAAATAGGCCTACTAATAACTAGGATAGTTATACTAGAACTTTATTAATTACTACGAAGGGATTGAGGCAGAGAGCCCCTACTAATAACTAGAGGAGATCCGGGTAGCTAATATAATAGCTAGGTTAGACCCTAAGCTCTAATACTATATTATAGCGAACGGATTACTAAAGATGCAGCTCGAACTTAACGCAAGGGCTAGGAACGCCGAACTTATAATCAATATATAAGCATATAAGCCACTAGTAAGGGACTAGAGGACTAACTATAAGGGATAATAACTAGAGGGCTAAGCTACTAATCCAGAGGAATAGACCGAGACCATAAAGGGGGACCGTAGCTATACTAATACTTACTAGGAGCCTACTAAGGACTCGTTATAAGATACTAGGAGGGAAACTATTTATTATAGTTATAATAAGAAAGGCTATATCTCACTAAGGTACCCGTACTATAAGAAATATAGCTATACCCGCTATAAAGGCAAACTATACCCTAGCAAATAACTAGAGGAGAACCGGGTAACTACGCGGATAGTTTAATAGGATAGCAACTAGCTACGTCGCTTTGAAATAATAATATAGGTCCGGGTTGCAAGTAGCTAGAAGACTAGTACTACGCTTATTAATTACGGAGCTAATAAGAATATTATAAACTAGAGGGTTATAACCGATACCTAACTAGAAGCTAATAACTTAGAACCTATGAGGGGAATATAGGCGTCTAAAGGACCTAACTATAGCATATAGAAGTTAGTCACCCGAATAACTAATAGTATAAGCATCTAGCAGACGGTTTTATATAACTTCAGGATTAGTGATAGTAATAGCTATAATACTATTCTAGAGATCCCTTAGTATATATCGGAGTGCCCTAATATTAATTAGAGGGAGTTAGGCTAGACCTTTCCCCTATATAAGAAGAGCATTCGCCCTATTATAACTAGAAAAGAGCTTAGGTATATTAAAAACGAAGTAAGAATAGTATTTATAGGGGTACTATAGATTAACTAGATATTAACTACTACTTACTAAGAGCTTAAGGATATTAAACTAAAGATCCCACTAGAGTATTAAGATTTTAAAAAGGTATTTGATATTAACCTAGCAGGAACTATACTAGAGTTTAGAACTACTAGGAGCTATCTTATTAACCTAGAGCCTAGGACCGAGCCCCTATTTAGACCGATCTACCTACTAGCTGAGAAGGAGTTAGAGGAGTTAAGGGACTATATCTATAAGGCCCTATAAAAGGGATAGATTTGCTTATTAATAAGTCTAGTAGGGGTGCTAATCCTATTTATCCTAAAGAAGGGGGGTAAGTTAAGGTTATATATAGACTACTAGGGACTTAACTAAGTAACTACTAAGAACCGCACCCCTCTCCCCTTAATTAATAAAATCCTTAATTAGCTTTCCTAAGCGAAGTACTTTATTAAGCTCGACCTTAAAGACGCCTACTACTAGGTGAGGATCTGAGAGGGAGACGAGTAGAAGATAGCATTCTATATATAATATAATTACTATAAATATTATATTATATTATTTAGGCTTATTAACGCACCCGCTACCTTCTAGATATTTATTAACGGGTTATTTATAGGCCTAGTTAACGTTATTTATATTATATATTTAGATTATATTTTGATATTTACTAATAATATAAACTCCTATATAGAGGCGGTAAGGCAGGTACTCACCTAGTTAGGAGCTAATAGCCTCTATGCGAACCCCGATAAGTGCGAATTCCATAAGGAATAGATTAACTTTCTTAAGTTCGTGGTTTCACTAGATAGTATCGCTATAGAATAGCAGAGGGTCTAGGCAATCGCTAAGTAGCTAGTACTTATTATAATATAATAAATTTAGCAATTTCTAGGATTTATAGGGTTTTATAGGAGGTTTATTAAGAATTGCTCTAAAATCTATAGCCTGCTTACTAACTAACTTGCTAATATAGCTAAAGGATAACTAGTTATAACTAGTAAGGTACTAGTTGCCTTCTATTAGCTCTGCGCTTTATTTATAAAGGTATCTATTTTATAATACTTCGACCCTATGCTCCTAATTCGCATTAAAACCGATATATTAGACTTCGCAATAGGGGCGATATTAAGCTAGCTAGAGGGCGATATATAGAGACTAGTAGCGTTTATATCTTAGAAGCTTAAGGGCGTGCAACTACGGTATAGCACGCCGGAAGCAGAGCTACTAGCTATTAGGGAGGTAGTAGTAAGGTAGTAGTACTATTTGCTTTACTCTTAGCACTATATCTAGTTTATTACTAACTACCTGGGTTACTAGTACCTCGCTAATAAGAAGATACTTAATAGCTATTAGGCATAGCTACTATAGGACCTATTAATATTCGACTTTGAAATCGAGTACTAGCTAGGTCGCTATAACCTAGCTAATAGCCTCTTACGAAGACCTGATTATACCCCTGAGGATATAGAGATCGAGGAAGCTAGAGATTCGCTCCTATAGGACTTTCTATAATAGTTTAACTAACCTACTATCTAGAGGGTAGGTACTAGATAATAATAAGGCGCTTAACTATTAAATACCTTCCCTAAATAACTTATACCCTCGCTTTAGGACTAAGTTAAGAAAGCCTAATAGAAAGACCCCTTTTATATTAATAAGGAGTAGGAATAACGAGGGATAAGGTAGTTACTAGATAATACTAGTACTCTATAATACTATAAGGGCCTATATATTCCTAATAACTACCCGCTTTAGAAAGAAGTCCTTAGAGCATTCTATAACGAACTATCTAGAGGTTACTAGGGGGTTACTAAGATACTAAAGAGAATTAGGAAGTCGTTTTTCTAGAATTCATAGAGGAGTAATATAAAGGAATATATTAAGATATATATAATATATTAGCGCACGAAACTGAGATACTACCTCCTATATAGCGAACTTACACCCCTACTAGTACCTACCCAGCCTTTTTAATAAATATCGATCGACTTTATTACTAAATTGCTACTATCCCTTATAGCAAGGAATAAGCCTTATAATAGCATTCTTATTATTATCGACCGATTTATGAAATACTCCTTATATATCCCTACTAGGGAGTTACTTATAGCTAACGGGTTAGCTATACTACTTACTAAATATGTTTTCCTTATATTCGGGCTCCTAGAAGCTATTATATCTAACTGAGGATCGCTATTTACTAGCAATTTTTAGGCTGAAGTATACTACCTGCTAGTTATTAGGAGGAAACTCAGTACCGCCTTTCACCCCTAGACCGATAGCTAAATAGAACGCTAAAATCAGAGCATCGAGCACTTTTTGCAAGCTTTCTATAATATTAACTAGGATAATTAGGTAATATAGCTCGACCTAGCTTAATTTATTTATAATAACTCCTACTATAAGGCTACTAAGACACTACCCGCTAAACTACTAATAGGATATTCTCCCTGCAGACCTAACGATATCGAACCCTAATAAAAAGTCTCAATAGTCCTAGTAGCAAACGACAGGGTTCTAGGTCTACTTACCTAGAGGTTAGCTATTACTAACCTGCTTTATAAATATAATAAAAAATATAGCAAGTTCTATAATCAGAGGAGGACCCCTATTATTTTCGCTATAAGAGACTTTATATTACTTTCGACTAAAAACATTAAGCAAAGGCAGCCTTCTCGAAAACTTTCCGACAAATACCTAGGCCTATTTAGGATCTAACGGGTGATTAATAGGGGATAAGTATATAAGCTATAAATAGATAAAAACTACCGAATTTATAATATTTTCGCACCTATATAACTAGAACCTTTTTTTTAGCTTAGCTATCCTACTACGAGAAATCCCAATTAACGATAATAATAATAATATCTATATAGTAGACCATATCATCACCTATAGGGGCCCTAGATAGAACTATTAATACCTTATCAAATAGAAGGGCTATAGTAAACTAGATAATTCATAGGAACTATAATATAATATATCTATTAATTTATAAAACGACTATAAAGCTAAATTGCAAGTAGAAATATTACGATCCCTATACGATTTAACGGGTAACTAGTAGGTAGTTAGAAACTAGGTATGCTAGCTAGGTATTCGAATTCACTAGCCTAAAGGCCCCCTAACGAGGTAAGAAAACGAGAAAAAGAAAATACCTAAAGGTAATAATACTACCTAGATATTATTAGCAGCCTATTAGGGGCGCTCCTGAAATTTTGAATCCTCTAGGCGCTAGTGCTTATCTTATTAGAGCTATTATCCTCGCTACTAGAGTTAGTAGTAATAACTTTATAGTTCTAAAAAATATTAGAAATTAACTAGATAAGTACTAGGGAGGTATTAGCAGGGCTTATAGGGACTTATAACTTTATTATAGGAGTTAATCGACTCCTAGGCGTGCATAGCCTGCAACTCCTATGCCTCCGCCTAATACTTAGCAAACTGCTCTATCTTAGAGTAGTAATAGCAGAGCTCCTTATACTACTTATATAATAACTCGGTTTATCTCTCTACCTCTTTAGAGAGGTGCTATTAATAAATAGTAGCCTCCTCTAAAGCAGCTACCTAGTAGTCCTCTATCTCTATAGAGATTTTAGCCTCCTCTGCCTTATGCTTCTTAGGCATAATATTAGTATTATTCTTTTTAGCCTAAAGGGCCTTCTTTATTATAAGCTAAGTAGCGAGGATCTCCTCCTAAGTATAATTAGATACTAGAGAGGCACTAGGGAGGTACTAAATAACCTACCTTATTCTTAGCATACTACGCCCGAATATCGGGCTCGGAGCTACCCTTATCTATAAGGCGCTTAAGCTTATTAATAGCGCTTATTATATAATAAGTAGGCTATAGAGAGTTAGTAGCTAAGTATTAGAAAATAATATATAAAACTTATATTAATATAAGCTTTTCTATTACTTATTTTAATATAATACTTATATTTAGTTAAAGTATCTAAAATTATATAAATAAGTAATAAATTCCGAAGTAAAACTAGTAAAGCACTAGATAAGTACTAGCTAGGGAATAGATACTTATTATTACTCTCGAGGTAGATTATTAAGCTTACGAGGAGCTTTATCTCGGGAATATCCTCCTTAGGGGGCTCCTATTTCGCCTGCACTAAGAGATAGCAGCAGCAGGAGCACCCCCGGAGCTCACCTATTATAGGGATATAGGAGGTATCCAGCGTATTAGTAGGGAAGGGAGCAGCGTTAGCAGTAGTAGAAGATATAATAATAGATTCGTTATATAATAATTAAGATAAAGTTAACGATAGGGGAGCGGGAGACTAATAGCGACTTATTAGTATTATAAATCTGAAGAAGTAAGAGGAAGGATTTTAGCAGGGCGAAATTTCGAACGATATTTATACTTTTTAACTTAACGCTAAAGTTAGCTTTCTATGCAGCTAAAAGGAGGATAATCCCTAGATTATTATATTATTTAGCTTTATTTAACCCTACTGCAAACGGGGAGGTATTAGATAACTACTAGGTAATAACTAGCAAACCCCTATATAATAATAACAAATGCTTTTACCCCTAGAGGGAGAATATCTTTATTACCCCTATAAAGCTATTAAAAATATAATAATAAGCGGAAAATATAATAATTTAGAGGGCGAATTTAAAGTAATAAAAACGAGCCCGAATAATAACACGTTTTAGCGCAATCTAGCAAAGGAAGGAATAACCCTCGCAAGGGAGTTTAGCTATAGGCATCCAGATAACTACTAAGTAGCCCTAGACCTTTTAGATAGAGAGCTATAAGAGTAGCTAGGGTAGAGGATAATATGCCCTATTACTAGCTAACTACTCCCCTGAGCGCTTCTAATTACTTTTCTTTTTATATAAAAAGCTATAAGAGTAGCTAGGGTAAGGGATAGGTACCTTACTACTAGCTAACTACTCCTCTAAGCTTCTCTAAACTATTTATATAAAAAGCTATAAGAGTAGCTAGGATAGAGGATAGATACCTTACTACTAGCTAACTGCTCCTCTAAGCTTCTCTAAACTATAAAATCCCTTAATACCTAGGTATAGAGCTATAAGAGTAGCTAGGGTAGAGGATAATATACCCTATTACTAGCTAACTACTCTTCTAAGCTATCTAGCTATTTAAGGAAGAGTTATATAGCTAGACCTAGGGATACTAAATTCTAGACCTATAGGAACTATGAATTAGAAGGCTTATAGGAAGCAACTAGGTAGGTACTAGGTACCCTCTGGATAACTATAGAGTAGCCTAGTCTAAGGATAGACTAGTTTAGAGAGGGGGGATTATATTATAAGCCTAGATAAGATCAGGCTTACTAGACTACCCTATAGGGGTCTATAAAAGGAGGATACCGGGTAGCGCCTCGGATAACGGGCTATGCTAAGAGTCTATAGAAGGGGAATATTAGTAGCACCCCGGGTAATAGGCTATCCTAGGGAAGTCTATAGGTAAGGGGCACTAGGTAGCTCCTTATATAAGTCCTATAATCCTCACGCACCCTTATATAGTAGACTAGAGGGTTAGAGAAGAATAAACGTTACGACTTTGCACCTATCTATACTGACTCTTTCACTCTGCACCGTACCCACTTTGTGATAACACGGAGACATGCAAAGTCGGCGTTCTCACTGGCATTGAACTGCCAGCGCTGGAGCCTCCCACGTTTTCCGTCTTGTTTCCTGATGCCTGCTACATGTAAAGCATGAGCACGTTTGCCAAGGTGAGTTCTCGATACGGAACAACTAATCTCGCTTCCCCTTTCCTGGTGCAATGCGATCGAAATAACGTGCCTGATTAGGGACAAGTAACGGGGTCCATCCTGACCTGCTAAGGGCTTACCAATCTGTGCCTCAATCCAGCAGAAAATGATATGGATCCAATGGCATTGAAGGCAGCCGTGATACTGCGTCACAAGCAACGCACAAGAGTTTCTCGGTTGACCATAGATGATCACACATGCACGAAGTCGCAAAACTGACGCCAGAAGGCTTACAGTCATCAGCTATTTCCCAAATGACGAACGATCGGGATGCTTTTCATCCCAATAAGAGCAAGCCGATCCTGCGACTGAGGCACGAGACAGACATGTGGGTCATACATCTTCTCGACGTCTTCTTGTATTATTAAAATGAGTGATGAGTCTAGATGAGGAGCAAGCCGTCATAACAAGCACAGGCCTTCTCCTCTTAACTGGCCCCTAGATGTCATGACCGCAGCCGAGGTGACGCTCACCAAGGGCCTCCAGCTCCTCGATTCTGAGCACATCAGGCTCCAGACTGCGGCTTTGCAAGTGGTTGAGCATAGTCGCATTTACCGAGGACTTGGGGATAAGGGAGGTGCCATTGAGAGACAACACAGTCACCATGTGAGCAGCAGCCTTGAAAATGTCAGTATCGTAACACGACTCTAGCAACGGCAAACCGAGAGACTTACTCTGGCGTTTGCAGTGATCGTCTCGGGATCTGGGTTGTCAATGGTGTCGCAGGCCTGGTGGTAGCAAGGATCCTGAGCGACCGCAGTACCCGTGTGCAGGAAGCCAAACGGCTTGTTGAGGATCTGCCAAAAGGACGCGTAGTCGCTGCCGTTGGTAAGGACGGCGGGCGTGACCTCGAGACCCTTGCTCGCAAAGTATTCCTCGTAGATGTGCTCGACGACGTCGGATCCCGGGGGCGCGACGCTGCCGTGCGTGCTTCCGTCGGTGTCGGCAACCCCGAAGAAGCCCTTGGAAACCATGTCGAAGTTGAGGTAAACGAGGAGATCGTAGACGTCGGGGGCGGCGAGGTTGGCGCAGTAGAACTTGGATCCAAGGAGACCGTTCTCCTCGGCTCCCCACCAAGCGAAACGGACCTTGTTCTTGGTTCGGTACTTCGTCAGAGCGAGGAACAGCTCAAGAAGAAGACTGGTTCCGGAGCCTGTGGAACGTATGATGAGCGCGTGAATCACTATTGTGGCATGCGTTTGGTGCTTACCGTCATCGTTGATTCCCGGGCCGGCCTGGACACTATCCAAGTGAGCTCCGAGCTACAATTTCGTCAGCAATCTCGCGCAGTGGCGTACGAACTGATCGGAAACCCATACCATGACCACGTTGTGAGGGTCGCCCTCCTCAGTTTCGACGAAAACGTTCTGCGTGATGCGCTCCTCCACGATCTGCGTCTGCTGGAAATGCGCTTCTACAGTCTCACCGGCGTCGAGGCGCTCCTTGATCTTGAGGCCATCCGCCAGGTTGGTGAAGCCAGCCGGCACGAAGCCCTCCGGGTCGGGCGCGCTCAGCGATCCAGCGGTTGCATTGGTCTCGATGTCGTGGTAGACAATCACGGCGGCCGCGCCCGCCGCAGCAGCAGGACGGACTCTGCCGGCGAGCGTTCCGCCGGTCGGGCATCTGAAGCGCTGAACAAGCACAATCTTGTCCCGCACGTCGAGTCCGTCGTAGTTGGCCGCGTCGCAGCCGGCCGCGCCATCAGGTCCGAGGACGATCTGAGCAGTGACGCCCTCTTCGCTCGTGGAGGGAGAGTACGTCAGGCCGAAGACGTAGATGGACTCGCCGTCGATGTTGAAGTCGATCGAGGTCACCTGTCCGAAGGTCGCGGGGAAATCCTGCTTCCAGGCCTTGGTTGCCGGGATCGACGAGATGCGGTCCCAGACGTAGTCGACGGAGGCGGCGTACCCGGGCAGCCCGAAAGCGCGGTTGCCACCGTTGGCGAAGGCGATTTCGTTGAGAGCTTCCAAGTTGGCCATCAAGCTGTGGCGAGAGTCCCCATGTTAGCCGATTGGTTTCGTCTGTCCGGCAATAACTCACTTCTCGGTCGTCAAGTCTGCCTGGAGCTGCTCGGAGTCGATCTTGGGCCTGCATGTCGAGTTTGTCTGCACGGCGGCAGAGCCAGTGGCCAGCGACAGCAGAGTCGCAGCAGCTGCCTGAGTGAACTTCATGACTGCTGGTAAGAGTATTGTACAGCTGGAAGCCAGGCGAACGGCATAAACTTATGGACGACCATTCGAAGCCCGGGCGACGGCGAGCTTTTAGTCTCCGTGGCAACTTTGCCCAGCGGGGTTCCTCATACAGAAAATCACATTGCGGTCAGTCATGTGCGGGCGAACTGTAGAATGGTGGCGCCGCAGATGCGAAAACATAAGAAATAACAGCAAAATCACAATATCTTGCATGCGCATCCCGGGCCGCCGAGAAGTCAACGATCCAATCGGTCTCGGTCAGTTGGAGTAGACCCACGAACCGATGATCGGATCGGGAAGGTCGTCCGGGGAGATGAGGGGAAAGTCGGGGCTGCCAAGAGCCAAGCATAATCGAACTCGAAGGTGCCAGTGGCCTTGGCCCGCGATGTCGTCAACGTTGACCGTTGCTCTGATATGCGTCTCCTCTTCCATTATCTTGAGTCATTGGTGTTGGGATAGCCGTCAAATGCCAAGAACGAAGCCAAGTCGTGTCGCAGTGAGGCAGAGAGTTCCTATCAGTCTGCTGGTCGAAGCTTCAGGCGTTGTACTCCGAAAAGGAGTAAAGCCGAAATTCCCTTTGAAGCGTGAACTGAAGGATGCGATGAGAACAACTTTCAAGTGATGAAGAGCTTTTGCTTGATATCGTCACAACAAGTCTAGGGACCTTATTGATAGGGTCCTAAGCCACCATATAACATGCTTAGACCGCCATATATTGAACCTCATGTGCACTGAAGCGCATCGCCGACGTCCCACGACAGTGCACTGGGGTCAGCCTTGAGGCTCCTGGCAGCAAGGGCAAAGAGAGGCAGTAACCAAGATTCTACGTGGATCGCTCGCGCGGGTTTAACTGTCTTACAAGTTTCGACAAGCAAACTTTAGAAAGGAAACCCTGGATCAGGTTTCGGTCTCTGGCTGGTTATTGACAGTAGTTGAATATGTGTTCAATTCGCGGTGCGTCGACCTACAATGGTTACAGCTAGACGGGATGTGAACGCGAAGCAACTTCGGAGATGTGATTTGTCGCAGATTCGAAAATTGGTGATCTACTGAGAATATCTAAAACCCATATATCAAACGGCGGCTTGGAGATTGAAGTGCTTATGCTTGCAAGCAACGTCGGTTGGCTTCGATCCATCAATCGTTGCTGACAGCCGACTATTTGGCCGATGCGCTCTCGCCAAATTCACCGCTAGGGATCACTGTTGTCTAAGCATAAGGTACAAGACAACCCCCAGCGGACTCACTCAAGATGTCTTTCGTGCCGTAGTTAGTCGATCGAGAGGCCGACGTTTTGCAACTCTAGGGACAAGAGGACCTTCAAAATCCCAAGCTACCCTGACTACTTTGAAACTCCAAAGAAGAGACATTTTGAGATGAAAGAGCTAGAAGAATTCTTCATGGGTACAACCGTGGAACGCGGATATTGAAGATTACGTTGTCATGTTCGATGGCCTCCGGACGACGCCGTTTGTCTTGAGGAAGTGTGATGCGGACGACGGCAGTTCCACAAACAAACCGTTCAAGCTCGTTGGAGACTGTCATGTTCAGGGCGTCATGGACGGACGCTTTGTGAATGATGTTGAGTAAAGCCTTGAGCCAGAATGCTTGAGCGTAGACACGCAGGGGCGAAAACAGGTATTAAAGGCGCCGCAGGGATTGTTCCTTCGCCGAGTTCATTTTAGCTCAAGCCCCATTTACCTAAAATAAGTACACGTCTCACCTGCTCTTCATCAAGGTCCAGCTTCTTGGTTCTCTCAGGCCACCTAGCGAGTATCCCAACCTTCGTCAAAAGGCGTACGGCAAGACCGTGACTTGGGGCGTTTGCCAGATGTCCCAATCCTCTGAAGCTGAACCATTCCCGAATGGTATGAGTGCAGCAAAGCGCATGCTTTCAAAAAGTCAGGTACAGCTGTTCAAGTACGAGTCAAATCCTAGAAACTCACGTGTAGTTACCGGGTGCGATGTAACTTCCATTCGCCAGCTTCCCAAGCCACCACAAGCGGTCCGTCAACTCGCTCCAGGACGTTGTGCGCTCAATATCTCGTATCGGGAATGGCAAAACCTTTTCTTTATCCATAGAAGCGGGGTCGAAAGTGCTTGAGCTGGCAGAATATGTCGAGTATGTGGCAGCACCAACGTAGCCGTCTTGCCCTACCACGGGGGGATACGTCCACGTCGACTCTGTGAAGCTGGCATCGAAAATCTGGCCCATTGTCAGTGTCTACATGCTATAGAATACGGATTGTTAGTCCAGTCTCACATCCCAGCGGAGCTCTTTGATTCCCCATTTGAACCGTACTTGGACTTTCGGAAAGTCCTGGGCCACTCGAGTGGTGTCAAAGCCGTACCTGTAGATACGTGAGCTGGGACTTTCTGCTTGCTTCGGCTCAAACATCACCTACGTGTGATAGGCATCGATTCCCTGCCCGTCGGGCCCTGAACGTTGTATCGGGTAACCCTCCGGGAACAGCTTGCCTCGCATTTGAAGCTTCAAGTCGAAGGCTGCGCCTGCAACTGATATCAGCGTCTTTCCGCGGTGTTCCCAGATCACATGATGATATACCTAGGTATGGAACCGAAAGGGTTTCTCCGTGGCTGCCCGTGATCAGAATCTTGCCGCTGTAAATGGGCAGCTTGGATTCATCGTCAACGCTCGGATAAGAAAAGGCGAAACTGAAGCACGTTAGTTTTGACGGTATACGGCCACGTGCATGACGCACTCAGCTGTCTTAGTCTCTCCAGGGTTCAGTGAGAACCTCCCCGTGGGAAATTCAACCTTGGGAACGAGGCTGATCGGCTTCACGTCTAGTACATCAGCCAGGAGCCCAGACGTTCGTCCTTGTGCGTTGAAACCTCCCGCCGGCTCCAGAGTAAATTCGTAGGTCACGGGCTTGTCATCGTTGTTCGTGATTTCAACTGCGTGATGCCCACTGAATGAAGCGGTGTCATTGAGCGCAATCTTTTCGAAGGATAGGGCTGTTTTTGACTCCAGAAGCTTCGTAGCATTGATAAGTCCGCCTCCAACTTGCACTACCGGGGCAAGAAAGCCAAAGTCCGTCGGAAGTGCTTGGGGCTCAATGGTCTGCCATGGAAGTGATTCGCCACTGGACACGATCCGTCTCGCAAGCTGTTTCGCAAACCCCTTGCCATGGACCGAGCGACCCCCATGTTTGCCAATGTAGAGTGCGGCTGCGCCGGCAACATATGGTGTAGCCATAGATGTCCCACTGAGCACCTTCCAAGTCTTGTCGAGGTAAGTGCTGTAGATGTTGGCACCGGGTGCGGCGATATCTGGCTTGATCTCAAGCTCGTAGGTCCCTCCCCAGCTGGAGTACTGTGAAGGTATCCCGCCGGCGGCATCAAAAAACCCTACTGCCCAATCTGGATCTGCCGGTCGAGTGAAGTCCGCCGTAACATTGCCTCCGGCCTTGACAGTTTCGATGATTGCAGCTCCCGCTTTTGAGTCAATCAGAGCCATTTGAGACGCGTAGGCGGAGTTTCCTACCAGTTCAAAGGGTCTGTAGTCGTCGTTGTAAAAGAGTACATACTTCGCCCCGAACTTCTCGACATTGGTCTGTTTGACATAAGGGGTGCACGTTCCGCGTCGAACCAAAACGATTACGTTCGAGAGGTCTGGCGTTGTCTCCGGGAGCGGATTGCACGCCTCGGCGGTGATGCTAGTATCAAATGAAAGCGGGAAAATAGGCAGACCGGTGATGTTCCAGAGAGGCCTGTTGACCGGGGGAATGTACGCGAGCTGCGTCGTGTTGGATACGCCGTCGAGGGTGAATGTGGCGTGCCAGGGTTTCGCAGGTACTCGACTCGTATCGACAGATGCTACGGCTAGCACCTCCTTGCCGGACGAACCGCTGCTTGCGTAGAACGGTCCTTCGTCGCCGTCGTTGCCGGCTGCAATGGTAACGACGACACCCTGTTCCACGATCCTGGACGCGACAGTCGCCCAAGGGCCGTCCGAAAATCCTGCCGCGCGTCCTATACTTGCGGTGATGATGTTGGCCTAGAGATAGACGGTGAGCTTCGCCGAGCGATTGACTGCTGGTAGCGAGACAACTTACACCAGACTCATACGCCATGATAGTCGCGTCAATGAGGGTGTCTTCGTCCGTGCCTTCAAACTGTTTGCAAAGCCTTTGTGAGCTAATGTTCTCAAAATCGAAGAGTCGACAACCTTCTTACAGCGCCAAAGACCTTGAAAGCTAAAATCTCAGCTTCGGGAGCAACACCGGTAAAACTATCCACACATATGTTAGTATTAGTGTACTAGAGCTCACATCATGGATTGGACTTACAAATCGCTCTTTCCAGCAATGATTCCCGCAACATGAGTTCCGTGGCCCAAAGTGTCCAAGGGATCTTCGTCCGGGACCTTCTCATTGGATCCGTCATATTCTGCAGAATCTTGAGCCATGGAAATAAACCGAGTAACAGCCAGGGAACTCACCCTCACCAACCAGGTCATAGCCCCCAGAGACTTTGAAGCCGGAGCCGTATCCGCCTCCGAGCTTGTCGCATAGGTCAGCCGAACCACACGTCTGGTTCAGGTGGCGGCGAGGTGGTACTCACCGCTGGATGGCGATAGTCCACACCTGAATCAATCACGGCAACTTTAACACCTTTACCCAAGATTCCCTTCCTATGAAGTTCGTCAACTCCCGTAGAGTAGTGTACAGACCAATTCTGCGCCGTCGCATCATTGCTGAATGAAGCCTGCGGTATCAGAGGTGGTAGCCTGTAGGCTTTCACTGGCCAGGCATGTGCAACTTCCGCGACGCCCTGCAGAGTGTCCAGGTTCTCACTCTCCGTCTCGACGCTGAGCCCGGAAAAGATCTCACTGCTGAAAGACTTGACAACTTTCGCTCCAGCTGCCTCGACCTTCCGAGATAACTCCGTCAATGCGACACCCTGTGGGACATAAGCCAACGAAGGAAGTGGATGATTTGATCTGTGTTTGTCTTACTGATTCAACTTCAACGATAAACTTCTTCGTCTCAGAAAAGACCCTATCGCGGGCTTCATCTCTTCTTCCTCGGCGGGAGGGAGATGTGATAGCTTCGCCGAAGCTAAGGGCACCCGCCCAGAGGAAAACGACTGGACGCATCTTGTCGAGCTCGCCATAGAGTTCAAGCACAGGAATGAATACAGAAACCCAGCTGAGCGCGCAACTGCCCATGTATACTATAGAATGCAGCCCCTTGAGAACCCGGACAGCACGCAATAGGAGTAAGTTGTTCTAGCCATTCCCATTGCCAACAGCCAAGCTCTCTGAGGTGGGCCAACTTCTGATTGCACTTCTCCCAAATAGCCGCAATACATGCAGCCCTGATAGAATCAGCATAGCTGCTGGGAAAAGCTCCTTCCAGATTTGTGTGTGCACCTCCACCGACCTCCATGATTCAGGCTGCGCGAGGTCGCAACGAGCGCTGGAACAGGTTGATTCGGCCGCGTAGACGACAAGGGGGCCTTCGTTGCATCCCTGTCAGAGCAGCTGTGCCAAGAGGTCAACGGGTCCAAATAACGCAAACTAACTCACCAAGGTCCCTGACGATCCGGCTTGTTACGATCTCGTTCGGATTGGGACAAGTGGCTCCGCAAGTAGCTGCATCGATCGAACTTCAGAAATAATGTTCAGACGAGCAGAAACTCCAGTCTCTGTTCACGTCGGCTTTATGCGGAGTGGGCTAACAGGATTGAGAATTCACTCAAAAAAGCTAGATTTCCAATTCAGTCGAGAACAACTATCTTCCGTTCTGGAAAAAAGCACCTTAATAGTAGAATAAATAAAAGCTTAAAGCCCTTTGAAAAGATTGACCTCTAGACAGTAAACGAAATAGAGCAGTTCAAGGGAGCCGAATACATACAGCTCACTCTTCTTCATATTATGTAAAAAATAGATCAAAAACAAAATCAACGTCTCCCCGAGGTGGGCTCGAACCACCAACCTCCAGATTAACAGTCTGACGCGCGAGCCAATTGTGCCATCGGGGAGGGAGAAGGCGAATTGATGGGGCTATCGTGACGTCCAGTGGGCTATTGCCTCAGCTGTAGCGAGGATCGTTGTGGGACGGCAGAAGCCCTAGAAGCAAGAGTCGTGCTTCTGAAGGGTGGAACCACTTCCCGCTAACAGCCACCTCGATTGCCATCAAGAAGCGGAACCACAAATGCGAGAATTTGGAAGACATTCTCGTCTTGACTTAGATGATAGGTGTAGAGTTCCCTGGTGACACTTCCAAGAGACGAGACAGCTGTTCCGCAGGTGTAAAGGCTTGACTGAGTGCGCCATAGTCTTTTTAGGTACTTAGTTAATCAACACGGTGATAGAAATGTCTTCAAGCTGACGATTCCAGTACAGTTGTGGACCATCTTGTGCGTAGTTTCCTCGACGTGATGCTGTTTCCACATCACTGATTCCATCACTGTCTTGTTTCAACGTACATTGCGCAAGGGGCAACGTTTTCCAGGGCTATTTACGAAACCGTCATCTAGAACTCAAGTTGAGCAATCGGGATCACGCAATAAATGGACGACGTCGACTTGCTAGGTGCTTACAATTAGGTTAGGTCATCAACGGCGATGTTGGTTTCAGGAGACTTCTGTTATTCCCGAAAACGGCCAGATAATACGTGGACTAATAAACGTGACAAAGCTCTTTTTCTAGTTTTAAATCTTGAGTAGAACGATTTATTTCCACCACCCCTCCCATGATTGAGCATGCACTTTCGCTGATGCGGCATGCATCTCGTTGTATTGAAGATTACCGCCGTACACTCCGCAAACATTGCTCATCATTCCACGCAACGTTGTCGTCGCTGGTGCTTGTTGCTAACCTGCCGGTACACGTTTAGCCCGCTGGGCTGGGTCTGGCCTGGGTGGCTATGACAAGTTGTAGGCTCTCGTTCGGACAGATGCATAAGCCGAAGCCGTCAAAGCTTGGTACCAAGCCTCTGAACTTCTCACCGATGAACGAGGCAGCCGTCAGAGACGGAATTCTGATACATCGAATCACATTTGTGTACGGGCTAGGTACGTAATCGATATATTTCAATTAATTGTACATTCAAAGCTCATCAAGGCACTCGGGGAGGTCAAGCAACATACTGGGAAGGATGTTTCTGTCTTTCATGTAAGGCATGGCAACAATCAGCTACGTAGTCGGACCCATTTGTGTTAACAACAGCAAATGCTCAGACGTCTGCGGCCAAAATCTTCGCAAATTATGCTGAGGCTCCGACATATCGCCCTTTACTTGAAACTGACCTAGAACTCTAGAGGATTCGAAAGACTCAGACAGCAGCTATAACCGTCGTGCAACTGGTAGCCTTAATCAAAACGGAATCCCATCTCATCAGTAAGTCGCTGATCCCTCCTCATGCTAGCTTATAAATCAACTGTACCGTCATTGAATAGGCCGAGGCCAATGGCTTAAGATCATGCATTTTTGCTCCTTGCATCGTTCGTAAGCAACACTTTTTCCTTACCACTCGCCACAATCCTGAGGATGCCTGCAGATGGTAAAATCGAGGGTTTGAGGACCAGATTTCTATCCACTCTGAGAAATTGTGAAGACAGCAAAATCAGGAGTGTACTCGGGTTACGTTTGGTCGCCCGAGCTTCACTGGGAGTATGGCCGATGATTTAGCCCATCAAACATTGCATACCTGGCCTGCATGCCAAATTGCATGCCAAATTGCCGATAACGCAGCGTGGTGTCTTCGAATATTGCCTTCAACTCTGCTAGGGGAAATTCCGGTGGCGGCAAAAACGGTCATAATTTGGCCTCGCCTGGAAGTGTGGCTTCGGAGCATCTCCACGATGCGATGGCAAAGCCTCTCTTCAAAATAGGCGTCATTGAGACGCATGAGGTAATTCCTGTTGATCAGAACGCCTTCAGGACCACAGCACAGGGAATGGGTGCTGATCCCCTCCTTACTAAACTAGACCTGAGTGGGAATTAAGACTTGACTGTCCTTTCGTAATTTATTGAAATTTCCACAGTTGACCGCCAACTTCTTTCTCTCTTGAACTAGGGGTACACTCACAGCTAAGCACTTAGTTGGAGCTGGATGGAAGCCTCAGTGCGCGCCTTTACACATCATTGAGTCTGCAGACGCTGAGGTGGAGCTTATTCTCCAGGGCTTGGAGCAAGACAATACGAAGGTTCTGATCGAAGCAGTCGTGAAAACACTCCTTGGCTATGCCTTTGATAGATGTTTGCAGCGCCCGACTGTTGCCTGAAATGTGCTGTTTCCTTGAAATGGCAGATAAGCAGAGCAGAGTGTTGCCTGGAGAAGGTCGGCAATTTCGGTAGCAATTGCCGCTAATAAAATCCACAAAACCGGACCTGCAATGCGTACACTTCCTCCAGCCTTCATATCTTAGCGTGGCTGGGATCCAACTGTTATCATGATGGGCTGAAATCACATAGGAAAGTAACAGTGGAACCCTTGTCGCGCTAACATAGATGCTGGAGGAGGTGTAAGCATGAGGCGGGGATCGTCCGTGGCGATGAAGCCGTGGGCCGTCTTCGCTCGGGATTTGTCATTTGCCTGTAAGACACTTGTCCTTTCCTCTTTGCCATCATTTATTCTCCTCATAACTTCTCGACTCCAAATCAGCAGCAAATCTAGGTTGACCTGCTTTCGGGCTACGTTCCATTCAGCAGCAGACAGCTTCAAATCCCAATATGCCCGGACAACTTATACTTTTCGACATTCCCGACAAGAATGGCGCCACTTGGTCTTTTAACGTATGGAAAAGTAAGTTGCGGGGTCATTGGAATTGTTGGCTCGTGTGTTGATAGCTGTTAGCTCGTCTGGCTTTGAACTACAAGGGCATCGAGTACAAGACGGAATGGCTTGAGTATCCCGACATCGAGCCCAGGCTGAAGTTGGCCGGCCTCGAAGGCGACCCGGCGCAGATTAAGCCGTACACCTGCCCGACTGTGCAGTTTCCCGACGGAACCTACGTCATGAACAGCAAGAACATCATCAAGCGCCTCGAAGAAGAATATCCGGAGAAGCCCCTGAACCCCGAATCGGAGATGACCCAGGCGGTCCTGAACGTTACGTCACCGCTCATCGATGCGTTGGCCCCGATTTTTTTGTCGGCGGTCCAGAGGAAGATCCTTGGCGAGCGTAGTGCGAAGTACTTCTGGGACACACGCAAAGAGTTTCTCGGGATGACCACCACTGAGTTTGAAGAGAAACACGGGGGCGAGAAGGCCTGGGAGAAAGCCAAGAAGCCTCTCGAAGATATTGCTGCGCTCTTGGACAAGACAGAGGGTCCCTTCTTCCAGGGCAAAACTGGTTAGTTTGACCAAATGGTGGCGAGATCCCTAGACTGACAGA
The DNA here is from genome assembly GCA_026260285.1 of Colletotrichum sansevieriae. Classification (NCBI taxonomy): domain Eukaryota; kingdom Fungi; phylum Ascomycota; class Sordariomycetes; order Glomerellales; family Glomerellaceae; genus Colletotrichum; species Colletotrichum sansevieriae. Next base: position 28,128 of record JAOQIF010000951.1, read on the forward strand.
TTCCAGTATCTTATGCGGACTTCATTTTCGCTGGCGTTTTGTACTTTGCCAGGAAGCTGGGCGAGGAGAACTACTCGCGCATCATCCAGGCATCGGATTCATTTGACAAACTTTACAAAGCTTGCGGGCCGTGGCTCGAGAGAGATGACCACTAAATGCAATAGAGCGGTTGATTATTGGTGATAAGGAACATGTACTAGGCATAGTCTATAACGAGCCGACAGAAAAGAAAGTCTAAGGATTCAGAATAAGACGCCTAGGAATGGACAACGCGCTGGTGCCTCCAGGTGCAACCATTTCAACGCATTTCTAACATGATGTTCCGTTCGTCTCCAAAGCCATCGTTCTTGAATCGAGAAATATCTCCTACAAGGCTTCCTGGGTGAATCCAAGGTAGATGGCCATGATAGCTACCATCAAAGCTACGTCGAGGAGATATATGAAGACTTCAGGTGTGATAATTTATCCTCCTTCTCCCTCGAGATACTCAATGCCCCTCACCAAACTTCTAACAAACATGAGGAACGCCACAAGCTAGGTCATTCGGTATTCGTTTGTATTGAGATTCGGAGCTTCCGGCTTGGCCCACCTGTGAGAGTGCCAACGCGAGAGGTTGAAAAGGCAGATCACACCCAACTGTGCAATCAAACCACCCATGATGATCTTCTTGCTCATGTCTATGGCGCTTGGGTCTCCCGAAGCCGGTATAACTGTCCATATACCTGACTCACGAAGCAACCGATATCGACCACGACGTAGAAGAATGCCGTCAGACGAGGCTGATGACTGCATGTCTTTTAGGGTTCAGTGTAATAATGCTTTATCTAAGGCCCATGTAGATTGTCGCGGCGGAAAGAGGTGGTGATCCGAGGATAAGTAGGTCCTGCATGATGAAAGGCCCTACTGCGGTGGGATCTTCCGAAGCTTTGGCGCGACCGTAGTAACCGAGGACTTCACCTGGAGTCGGTCAGTCAACGAGCCAAACTTTGTGATCCAGCTCCGAGGCTCTGTACTTACCTACGCCGCCGATAACGAAGGGTGCCCGAAGCCAAGACATGTGCCCTATATAGTCGAGCACTCCAGCAGCGAAGACGACTAAAATGCGCAGCCTGCGGGCCCATTCGGCCGGTACTCGTAAAAAACAATTTGAGCTCCGTTTACGACTGGCCCGAAAATGACTTCGCCATCATTTAAGATTTTGCTGTTCGGCCTGGCTTGATTTCGTAGATTTTGTGACAAAAGGAGTGACTGTGAGTTGATAGAAGGCCGATTCGAGTTGGCCTGCGCCGAAGAGATATAGCTTTCACGTGGGAAAATAAGACATCAGACCAGATTTTTACACAAGAAAAGCTTGAGAAGCCTGTCTTTGCAGGAATTCTTATAAGTGATTGTTGCGATTCAGGGGCGGTCCACCGTGGCGTGGCGATGACACGGCTTTTTCGTATTCTCATGCGAATATTCGCGTTAGGTGGCTGTGACATGGCAGAACCTCGCTTACAATTGACTGCTGCTAAACTTGCAAACAGACATTCTTTCAAAAAATCTGCAGAATTCATGTTTCCATACTCTTTGACGATGCTCTGGACCAGAAACCATTTGTCGTCCTCAACGTGACTTGGCTGTCGAGATATTTGCATAAGTGGGTAGAAGAGCAACAAAATAAGTCTCGAGGTTGCCGCTGCTGACTGAATTACGGTGGCCATGGTTAAAATTGTGAGCTGCAATTAATCAAGCGCCGATCTTTGCACGTACGAACGAGCAGAGACTATCACTGAGTCAAGTTTTGCGAAAGATCAAATATTTAGTACACAAGAAACGCGGATGCCTTGCTTCTCATGCTTTCAAGATTCGGTACCGAACGACGAAGGCAAGCCACTTTCATCAAATCGCCAGCATTGTCCCTTTGACTTTTTTCCTACATTTCTCAAATGGCAGAAAGAAGAGTCCAATAGCGGTCTGTGTCTTACTGCTCAACTAAATCAGTGGCTTCGGGGTTCATGTCTGCGGAATCTAAGCTGGATTCAAACTACAAAACCCATTGCCGGTCAATGTATCGTCAGGTAGGCATTCTCCAATGCAACGCCGAAGCTCCTGGGCCCGCTTCAAAATGCATCGAATCGATTGAAGCGTTTCTAGCGGATGTTGATAGCATGTTTGAGCCGAACAAGCGGTCTCGAGGTTGCAATGGTAAGGGCGAAGCTCAAGACGCTCGATACACGTGACGGCGCGAACGATGAATTCTCTGGTAGCCGGGCTAATTACCGGGAAATAGTGATGTCGGACCAACTTCGAAAGGTTCGTTATCCTTCCTTCTAGTGCCTTTTTTTGCTACCCATGTTCAGCTACATAGGGGTAATTATACTTTCTTATATAAGTTTAAGCTATATTATATGCTCTACTATATATAATATACTTTATATAATAACTAGAGAGCTACTACTACCTTCTACTCTTCTACATTTATAAAAAGTATTATTAATCTTAATAGCCTTATGATAGAGGTTCTAAGAACCTTAGGAGTTAATATAAGAGGTATATAATAGCTAAATTGATCTAGTAATATACTATAGATTAACTTTATCCCTATACACTCTATTATTATTACTTAGTACGCATAAAGGGCATTACTTATATAATTTAAGCTACTAGTATAGAGGAAACTATCTATATTCCTTAGGATTAAAATAAACTAGAGAAATATATCACAAATAGCGAATAGGCGAAGGTTAACACACTTTAATTACGCTATATTAAGTAGATTCTACGTTAAAGAAGGTAAAAGTCTAACTATAGGCTAGCGTAGCCCTAGAAGGCTAAAGAGTCGCTTAGAGATTATATAACTTAGTAATTATATAACCTAAAATTTAGATAGGTCTAACCTAGCGCTATAACATTACCCCCCCCCCCCTTTTTATTAGTATAACTATCTATAGTAATTAACTACTATTATATTAATATTCTCCTAAATAGTATCCCTCTTCTTTTCTTTTTTATACGCTTAGCTAAGGCGTTATTATTATCTATAGTAGCGGGGTCTTTATCTTAAGTAGTAGCTAAAAGCTAAGCTAAAAGGTATTTTAGTAGTCCTGCAGTAGTTAGGTTAGTAATATAAAAGTCCTATAGTACTACTAGGGCGTGCTTAAAACTCTTAGTATTATACTAAGTAGGATCGTAGTTATAGCCCCTCTAGTTAGCGCAATATTATAGCTATCTTTAATATAACTAGCTAGTAGTTATCTATATAACTTTATATTCTAGCTTATTATTAAACTTAATAGTAAGTAGTAAGGCCTCGAATTAACCTAATAGAGGGTCCCTAGTAGCCTTCTAGAGCTTACTAGGATAGAATACTAGGTAATAATTATATTCTTTTAGTAAGTCTAATAGTTATATCCCCCTAGGGCTAGTAGCTTTCATTAGCTATAAGCTATCCTATAATATAGATAGCTTTAAGGAGTTTTCTTAGCGCTCTCCCTCTATTAATATATAGATAGAGTCCCCTATAGCTAAGTTATTAGGCTAGTAGTAGTAATTAATAGCTTAGGTATAGTATTATTAAGCTATAGCTATATTTCCTTTAGTAATATCCTAGGTATTATAGAGGTTTTATATAAGCTACTAGGCGTTACCTTATTTAATCTTCTCCTTTTTAATTAAGAATCTTTATATGTATTAGTCCTAGTTAAAGCTTATTTATAGTAGGTATCTCTATTTAATCTTAAGTAGTATAAGCCTTATAGTTTTATTTAGTAATACTACTTAGGCGAAGTCTATAGTAGGGAGTATTTCGCTCTAGTTATACTAGAACTAGTTTATCTATAGGTATAAATATTAAGTTAGGTATTAATTAAGAATCTTAGTCTATCTATTAGTTTCTATATAGCTTATTATACTTAGCTATATAGTTATATTATAGATTTTATAGAGCTTATTTTAGAAGGTAGAAGTAAACTAGGGACCTCTATTCGATATAATTATAATAGAGAAACTAATATATCAGAAAATATAAGTATAATATAGCTAGGTGATGTCACAGTCTTCCTACTAGCCTGGGGCTATAGTAGGGGTCGCTAAGACTGCGAGTGAAACAAGGAAAAGAGCAATACAAGCGTGAATAATAATAAATAGTGTAATAGGCAATTATAGGTATATTATAATATATTCTATAATAGCTAAGCCTTCTAAGCTTATCTACTAGAAGTCTCCTACTTAAAGGATAAGTATTAAGCCTAACCGTAGTTACGTGGAATACTATATAATAGCTAACTATATTACTAAAAAGCGTATAATATATACCCCCTTTTTAAAAAGTAATTATCCCGATTGCTATTTCTATCGATCTAGGATATATATGCTTAATATTCCCTTCTCTCCCTCTTTATATCCTAATCGCTAGAAATTATTATAGCGTTATTAATTAAGTATTACGCTAGCAGAGGAGTATATCGAACTTAGATATCTACTAGCGCTTAGCAGCGCTATTATTACTAGCGTCGCTTAGTGCGAGTTGCTTATTACTAGTATACTAGAGACCCTCGATTATAGTATAGAGGTTTGTAATCTTAGCGCAAAAGCTTGCGATCTCCTTAGTCTTAACTATATTAATAGCTATATGAATCTTATTAGTAACTGCCTGCTTAGACGCGCTATTATTCTTAAGTTTAGCGAGACGCTTACTAATAGTATTAATATTAATAGTATCTATATTAGCTACGTTAGTCTCTATAGTATCGAAGCGAGGAAGGATTTCCCATTAGATACTATTGATAATGTTAGTCGGTAGGTTACGTAGTCGTTACGTAAGCAGGGGTAATAATAGTAATAGTAAAAGAAGTAATAGTATTCTTCGTTGCTATCTAAAAGAGGGAGTTTCTAGGAGGGATTCACCTCTTATTTATACTAGAGGTAAGGTATCTAGAACCTTCTATGATGCGTAAGCTGCTTAGAAATCAAGCCCTACTTATTTCCTTGTATAGCTACTAGCTTACGCAAGCTAATAACCTTATTATATATAAGGTTTAACCTTATTAGAGGCTAGAATCCTAGCAGTTTCCACGAGGTTCTACTGCTCTCTAGAGGTTTCTATACACAG
>JAOQIF010000952.1:0-33210 GCA_026260285.1 Colletotrichum sansevieriae
TATACATAGTATATATAGTATTAATAATACTGTGTTATGTAATATACCTCTATATAGTATATAGGTATGTATTATAGTATATACTAGTATTTTATAATATAAAATACTATAATATCTTATATACTTAATTAAGAAGTTAGATTTAATTAATTTGCTATTAGAACTATTATAAAAGTCCTTATTAAGACCTTTATAATAAAGTAAGATAAGTGCTTAATATTAGTTATTATTAGTTACTTCTTATATAGTAGGGTAATTAGGATATATATAGTAGAAATATAGTAGTTATCTCGCTTTTAAGAGGGTAGATATAGGGAATTTAGATAGCGAGGTATTTAGTACTCTAGGGTAGTATAAGTTACTACTTTATTATAGGTTATATATTAGGTGAAGTTAAATTAGGTAGTTAGGTTAGTTATATATTATAAAATGAAGTAGTAATAGTTTAATATTAGGAAAATTTATAATTTAATATAGTAGTTAGTAGGGGGTAGATAGTATTATAACTCTAATAGTAGCTTAATACTATAGTGGAATTTTAATAAGATTAGTAGTTATTAAATTAACTAAGGTCGTGCTACTAGGTTGCTACTACTAGTAGGGTCAGGTTATATATTATGCAAGTTCTTGTATTGTCTAGTCTACCTAGCGGGGACTTCCTCCTGTGGGGTCCTAGTGTGGCGTCGTGTGGCATTTCCCCTCCATCCCACCATGGCAATGGCCTGCGCAATGGTCTCCGGTATGACGCTGTAATGGTGGGCCGAACCACGACATTTTGGCCGTGTGCCGCTGGCTTTTTGCCTACACAGCCAACCGTCTCGAGACGTCTTGCCTTGATCTTTACCATCCGGTGTGCCAGTATTGGTAGCACTCCGAAGGGCGACGTACCGACAAGAGCACTGAAGACAGATGGCGAGCTGTTCCGTGCTTCCCTCATGACAGTAGCTTCCGCCTCCAATCCCCAAGCCCGGAGACCCGACCCTCAGGGTCCCGGTGGCAGGTTCCCGGCCTCACCGACGAGACCAACGCTTCACTGCATACCGATCCCATCCTTGACAAGCTGGACAAGACATTGCACCACCAGTCCAGTCCAGTCCAGAAACGGTCTAGAAACCAACCTCAAAACAAGGCTTGAACCATTCCCAATTCGCGCTTGCCAAGTAGCGCATCTCACGAACCTGCTTCATACCCTCCATCGCAAAATTCGCCTTCTGCTTCCCGGCCTGCCAAGGCACGAAAAATAGCTTGCATCCCATCTCTCAAGAAAAGTACACGCGGGGATCCTCAGATAATGTCGTAAACATGCGTCTCTGAGCCCCCCGCCTGTGTTCCCAGGGTAGGTACACAATACGCACGTTCGTCGCCTCGATGGGCCACTGCCTTGTCGATCGGGAGGTCAAGGCAGGGTTCTAGTACCAACACATGTGAGAGTGAGACTGTACTTCTTTCCTGAGCGGCAAGCAGTACGGCGCAGCAGCTCTCTCCTCTTCTCTCAATTCCATCTGATGGCGCACTTAAATACCTAAGCCCCTCGACTTATTCTTCAAAGCTTCCACATCACCTCATCATCATCACTATCACCTGAAGTTGCTCTGTAAAATCTCACCTCAAACGGTCCCAAATACAGCCAACATGTCTTACAGTGGAAACGACGACGTAAGTTGAGGCTTAAGGAACTAGATCAGCCGATACCTGAGTATTGTTGAATCTCACTTACACGCTCACAGTCCAACTACGGTTCCAGCAGGAACAATGAGGATAGCTACGGCTCTGGAACCACGGAATTCGGCTCCTCTCGCAACAACGACGACTCCTACGGCAGCACCGCCCGTCGCGATAACGAGGACAGCTACGGCTCCTCCCACCGTGATGAGGACTCCTTCGGCTTATCTCGCCGCGACAATGAGGACTCTTACGGCTCATCTCGCCGCGACAACGAGGACTCATACGGCTCCTCAAACCCCGTAAAGCACTCCTCCTTCGGCGACTCGACCTCTTCCAACCTAGCCGGCGCAGACTCACTCTCTTACAACGCCTCCGAGAACAAGGGCCGCACCTACGACAACGACCCCACCTCCTACGGCTCCAACGACTCCTACGGCTCGTCCCGCCGTAGCGACAACGACAACGACAACGACGATTCTTTCGGCTCTTCCATCCACCGCGAGAACGAGAAGACGACGTCATCGTCCTACGGCACCACAGGCCGTAACGACGATTCGTACGGCTCCTCCGGCCGCCTCGGCGGCGCGGGCAGCGATTCGTACGGCTCCAGTGGTCGTGACGAGAACGGCAGCTACGGTTCCTCCCGTAACGACAACAGCTCCTCGTCTCGCCGCGACGACGACTCTTACGGCAGCAGCGGCGACAAAGAAGGAGACAGCAAGCTCGGCAAGATCCTCGAGAAGGCGGGCAGTATGCTTCACAGCGAGAAGCTCGAGAACAAGGGGTATGAGAAGAGGGAGGCCAAGGGGGCCTATGGCGGCAGCAATGATTACTAGTTGCCTGCTAGACCCGCCCAGAGCGCTTTGCGCACGAGCCTTTCTGACTTCGTATGAATTAGCGAATTCAAAATAATGTAATGTCGTATGGAAACTTCACGAACCGCTTTGCGAAAGTGAGAAAGGATAATTTTACTGATACGTGCTGCGCTAAGAGATACTCTCAAAACACTACCTCCCGCCAACATGCCGTCTCTGGTTTAATCCAATATTAATACAACTTCTTCGTGACTCTCACTAGAATAACGCTCTCTGTCAGCCTGCCCTCACAGTCCATCAGGTGCACAAAGCGATAACCGCTCCTCAAGCGGTCCAGTCTCACAGCCGCCCAAGCCGCCAAATCATCCCGTCCAATCTCGTCGTCTCTAACGGTGAACCGCACGAAAGCCAACTCCTCCACCACGCCGGGAACCCCTGCAAACTTGAGTTCCTCACCTTTAAAATCCGGGTCGACGCCCTTGTTCGACTTGGTCTTGGCCTTGAACTCACCCTCCTGCTCGTGACCGTCATTCTTGATATGCGCGCCTGGAAGACGTTCTTCCGGGGACTCGACGTGGATCTCAACTTTCACGTAAGGCTTAAAGCCGGACACCTTGGTATCTCCTGGAGGAAGAGGAAGGTTTTGCGCAGCGAGAACGTCGATTTGAAGATCGAGCATCTTGTATGCGATCTGTGGTGCGTCTTGAGCTGCGTCGGGAGCGGGAGGAGGTGAGCCAGCCTCGAGGCAGCGGTAGCCTTGTTCTGTTAGTACTTACATTCACGTGACATACGGATAGTAAACATACCTTCGGGCTTCAAGACGTAGCCTGGTGTGCCCGCAAACATGGCCTCATTGAGCATCATTCCCTCATCCCAGTTTTGCCAGTTGAGCGCTACAATTTGAATACCCCTGCGCCAGAACACAGGCGCATCGAGGTTGGAGCTTCCTATACGTAGACCCGAGGGATAGGCTCGCATCATATAGTGGCGATTATGATGGAACAAAATCTCGGGCTGTTTCTCATGAACCTCCATAACGCCCTTCTCTGACAGAGAGAAAATGTGTGTAGGCATCGAGGCCTCGGGCTGCGTAAGAGACTTGAAGGAGACTCCTCGGGTATAGACGCCAAGTCTGCTCAAGGCCTGGATAATCTTGGAAGCTTTCTTCTTCGCCTTCTTGTTAGGAACCTCCGCCGGCGCCGCCCTGTCGTCGCTATAATCATCTTCGATCACAGCCTCCCCCGTTTCCGTAGGCGGGGCGTATTTCACCTTGACGAGGATCTTGCCCTTGAGGTCCACTGGACGAGGCAGCTCTGCAGCATCGACTTCGGGTGCTGGAACTAACAAGTTTGTCCACGTATCTTCCATGATTTGCACCATGACCTCCTGCTGTTGTGGGCTGCAGTGGACCTCTAAGCTGACGATCAACGGGGTATCGGCGGCAACAAAGCCGAAGTCTCGGATCGTCTCACAGACGTGGCGGAAAGAAACCTCTTTGGTGAGGGTATAACCGTGGAAAACTTGGGGTTCGATGCCATAGGGCTTTGTTGAGGGCGTCTTCTGCAGCTCAAGCTTTTGACCTTCGGCAGGCAGGGTCGTTGTGTCAGGTGGACTAATCGTTGCTGGTGGACTACCGCCCTCTTTCTTCTCAATCCTCTCATCCATCTTCTTCCCCAAGGAAGTCTTTTCAAGCCTGCTTGAGAGCACATTCGGCATCTTATCCTTGAGCTTCGACAGCCGACTCTTCTTCACCTTGGTTCCGACAGCAACCTCCTCATCGCTGCTGCTCACCGACGTGCCGTCCTCGTTGTCGGAATCGTCCCCATCCCAGACGTCAATCTCGATGCACCGACACCCTCTCAGCAAGACATTTTTGTACGCATCGGTGCTCGACTCACTGTATAGCTGGTTACCAGTGAGGTACGTGTTGTGGCTGGAGCTGATGAAGTAGCTCGATAGGGGGTACGTCAGATCCGTCTCTGTAGGCGGACGGGTGATGGCCGAATAGGAGGAGGTCATGTAGTTGAGAAATCCATTAAAGTCCAACTCTTGTTCCGTGACGCCCTCGATAGACTTCAGGTGTTCGATGCACTCCTCGTCGGCCTGGACATTCTTGACGAAGGATGCGATCTGCTCCTTGTGCCACTTCTGATCGTCCTTGCCGGCGTGGACGTTGAAGATCTTGGTGAGGTGAGACAGAATAGACTCGTTGAGCGTCTTGACGGTGCGTTGCGTCTCGCTAGCACCGCCACCTGCCTGAAGGACGGCAGGGACCGTCGTCGGTTGAGTTGTTGCAGCCGCCATAATATCTCTTGATTGCCAGGGAAATGAGGCGGTGAGGTGAGCGACAACGATCAATACAGAGAAGAGGTTTGAAGGAGCGCAAGATCGAACGGGAAAAAAAGTGAGACGCGTAATGATGCAAGTAGGCTAAGAGATAGAAGAGGCGTCTCGTATGCTGATGACAATCAGCCAGTCAGCGTGCGTGAGCTGCGTGGTCGTGGATGAAAGTCGTCCTTGTTTTGTTTCGACGTCGGCTCGCAAGTCCGGGTTTTTTCTTCCACCATCGCAATATGTGCTGTGTCAACCACGCCAAGCTCCAAGAGAAAGAGCAATCTTGCTGTCCGACCCGCTACTTCAATCAATTGAGCCGACGATCCAGCAAGTGCTCAGCCGGGCAAGGGTGGTGGCGCGCGTTCTCCGAAGCTGAGTGGTTCCTTGCCCCCAGGGACCAGGCCAGAATCGTGGCAGCTCGCAAGTTGCGGGCATTCGACGCCATACGCTTCCCTCCTCCCCTCTTCACTTATACACCCCTGAAGTCTGTGCAATGGCGTCACAGGGTCCTACTAGCTGATCTGTAGCGGTAACTGGCCCAGCCCAGACCGCTCGAATTTTACGGCCCAGGGGCGGTTGGTATTACCGTCCTTTCCAAGTTCTATGTGGGCGATATTTATAGCGAGTCTCCTTATCGATAGCCACGACGTGTCACCTTCCTTTTACCCCTCATTTTAGTGCCGGAATGTCGGTCTGGGATCCCTGCGATTGAAGAGCCTCTGGAACCTATCGGCGTATTCGTGCGAAACGTATCTTGGGAAGCGGTTCCAGTGGCCAATTCAGCAACGCAATTGGCTTTAACTCGTTGGTCTGATGTCGATTTATGCCAAGGAATTAAACTAGCGGCTCTGAACCTGCAACACGACGCTACACTAGGACCCTATATAAGGAGGTCCCCGCTAGGTAGACTAGAGAATATAAGAACTTATATAATATATAACCCGACCCTACCTATAGTAGTAACCTAGTAGTATAACCTTAGTCGATTTAATAACTACTAATTTTATTATTAAAATTCTATTATAATATTAAGCTACTATTAGAATTACGATACTATCTACCCCTATTAATTTCTATATTAAGCTATAAACTTTCCTAATATTAAACTATCATTACTTTATTTCATAGCGAATAACTAACCTAACTATCTAATTTAACTTTACCTAATATATAACCTAGGATAAATTAGTACCCTATATTACCCTAGAGTACTAGATACCTTATTATCCAATTTCTCTATATCTACTCTCTTAAAAGCAAGATAACTACTATATTTTTACTATATATATCCTAACTACCCTATTATAAAAGAGGTAACTAATAATAACTAATATTAAGTATTTATTTTATTTTATTATAAGGGTCTTAATAAAGACTTTTATAATAATTCTAATAGTAAATTAATTAAATCTAACTTTATAATTAAGTAGCTTAAAAGGAAGAGAGGTATTTAAAGTATTTATATAGTAGTTACTTTATAGTATAAAGAAGTACTCTAACCCTATTTAACTTATTAATATAGTATAGGATATAACCTAGCTGCTTTTATTACTAACTATAAGAGTATAGCTATAGGCCTTAAACAGGAAAGGCTAGAATGCTGAAACGTAGGTATCCGTTGTTATCTTAAACTATTGCTTAACCTTCTAAGTCTATAGCTTATAGAGTTTTCTCTAAGGTATATTTATCCGCCCCTAATTTACTAACGTTTTACTAATAGTATAGCTTTATATCTTATACCTGCTATTATTCCTTATAATTACCCCTCTTTCTAAAGGCTTAATCCCTAAGGCATACTATTAGAGTAATATAGCTCTATATTACTAACTATAGGGTAGTAGTTTAGCGCCTTTATTATATTATTTATTATTACTCTTTCCTATACTAGATTTAGGCTACTATAGCAAATAATATATTTTACTTTCTAGCGTATTATATATTTCTGAATTTTAAGTATTGCTGTTATTTTTTAATTAGTTATTAATAGTTATATAATTATTTAGTAGTATATAGCTAGTAATTATTTAGCTTTATTACCTAGTATTATTAAGTATAAAAAGGCGTCTTCTTTTTGAGGTCTTTAACCTAGTTAAAATTTCTCCTCTTTATAATCCTTTTTTTTTTAACTTAGTAGCTTCTATCTTTTTAGCGCTTATTTTATAAACTTTTGCTATAATTATCTAATTTCTCCCCTTTCCCTTTCTCTCTCCCTATCTTATTTATCTGCTTCTCTAGCTTTTTGCTAATAGCTCTCTATAATATCCTATATTATATATATAAGCATAATACTTATAAAATACCTCTATAATCCTGAGATCCTCTCTAGTAACCTTATTAGTAATACTAATAGGAGCTATCCTTACTTTAGCTATCTTTATAAGATATATTAGGATATTCTTAACCTTTACTATATATATAGTAACTATATATAGAGGTATATCTACTATAACTTTAATAAGAAGAAATATGCTACTATAAGTCTCTATTAATTTACTACCTAGTTGCTATATACTAACGCTTAGTAGGTTCCCTAGGAACTTTAGGGCGCTAATTAGATAACCTGGAATATATTCTACTAGATCTAGATTTAGAAGCGCGAGGGTATCCTAACCCCTCTTTATTATTATTATATTCTTACTTTGCTTAATAACTATTTAATAATATAGAAGTATATTACTAAGCTTATCTATAATCCTATTACTAGTAGTAGTAGCTATAATATAGAGCAGCTCTAGTTCTAAGAGCTTGCCTTAATCTATAAGCACCTAGTGCTTAATATCTTAGTTTATATAAGCTATTATTTGCTACTCCCTTACTAATTATATCCTACTAATAATTAGTTCTAGGTTAGTACCCTTTATAATAGTATTAATATGCCTTAGCGCCTAAATACTACCTAGCTGTTATATATTTATAATAATAATCCTACTATCTACTTCTATAATAAGATTAATTATCTAGTTAATAACCCTTTAATAATACTAATCTCTAAGTGTTACGGGCTACGCCACTGCTGGCGTCTGGGCGGTGCTGCAGACCCTAAGAATTCTGCCCTTAACAACCGCTCTCGCATAATACTCACCCTATATCCGCTTTTCTATTATATAGGGAACTTCCTAGAAAACTTCCCTTCCTTAGCTTAGATTACTATAATTAAGGTACCCCTAAGTTAAATAAACCCTAAGCTAGCCCCTTATATATCTAAGCTCTCTCTCTCTATACCTATCTCGCTAGTTATATAGTATAATAGATAGCAGGTAGAAAATAGAACCTACTATACCTATAGCAGCTAGTCTAGAAGTACTACTAATAGGTAAGGAAGTATTTAAAGCAATTTATATAGCAATTAATAAGCTTAGTAACTAACTTAATAGCCTAATAACTATATAGCAGCCTAATAATAAGCTAACTATAGAGCTCTAGTGAGATATAGCAAGTAGCTACGCCCTAGCGTTACTAATACTAACCCTATAGCTAGAAACTACCTAGAAAGCAAGTAGCGCTTAGCAATTAAAACCCCTTCCTAACCCCCCTAAGTTCGGAGGAAATTATAATAAGTATGCTATATAGGTATAATAGATATATAATAAAATCAAGATAGACCAGGACTTCTACCTAAGTAATTAGGAGGCCTAGTATCTTATTAACTCCTGCCTAGAACCTAAAGTATAGCTAGTAGTTATAGCCTTCCATAGCTTAGGGGGTAGTAGTAGCTTATTTAAGCTAGATGCCTTCTTAGTATACCTAGATTATACTTATAATAACCCTAATATTATAAGCAAGGCTCTTAGAAGACTCTTAGAGCTTTAAATAAAGTATAATAAAGCCTTTACCTTATTCTTACCCCGCTTTAAATATACTATTATAGAAATAGGTAGTATAGTATAGCTAGATAGTATCTAGATCGACTACCTATATAGGGTACTATCTTATAAGCTCCTTAACTATCTAGTTAACTACCTGACCCCCTATAAGTATACTAAATATATTAGCCTTATATAAGATATTATATAGAAGCTAGAGGGATTATATTATATTTGTAATATTTTATACTAGCTTATGACCTTTAGATTAAGAGTACTACTCGCTAGAGTAGATATAAATAGGAATACTAGGATAATAGGGTTAGTAAACGCCTTATGCGAGGGTATAAGCGAAGGTCCTAGTAAAGAAACGCGCTATTATTTTAAGTATAACTAGATTAGTTACTTATAAAGGGATTGCTAGAAAGCTAAGAAGTTAAAGGATAATCCTAAAGTAGTAAAAGCTATTAAGGAAATAATATATTTAGACTTAGGAGAGGTTAAAGGCGAAGAGGACCCTTCTAACTTAAGAATTAAATAACCTTAGTATAAAATTAAGTATTAGGGATAATAGAGGAAGAATAGGCTAGTTAGGAATAGTTCTAGTTAGAACGTAGTAAGAGTAGGCTTTTTATAATATTAGTAGTTAGAGTTAATAAAGGTACTCCTACTAATGCTTTAATAGACTATAGATATAATATCTATATAATAATAGACTACTAGTATACCTGCTACCTCTATTTACTATATATTAACTACTAAGCATAGTAATTACAAGGCTTTACTAATAACTTAGCTTAAGCTATAGCAAAAAGTATAGCTATATTATACCTTAAGATTAGAGGCTATATATAGTAACTCTTTACTTATATAATAAGAGGACTAGATATTAACCTCTTCTTAGGGAAGCTATAGATAGAATAAAACTATATTATTTATAATAGATTAGAGAAGCAGGTATACTATAGGAAAGCGGGGGTTCTTATTACCCTTTAAGGATAAGAAGAACCCTAGAGAGTAAGGGAGATCTAGGAAGCCTGCTAACTTAATATTACCTCGTTTATAGCGATCTACTAGAGGGTTAATAAGAGTTAGCTATCTAGGTTAGAAGTAGGAATATAAGTAGTAAGCCTAAAGGATATTAAAAAAGCGCTCGAGGTAAAGAAACTAGAAGACTATTTAGAGAAACTATTATAATATATTTATAATAAATTCATAGAGCTTTTTAAGCTAGCTAAGTTATACCCCTTACCCCTAAGTTATCCTAGTATAGATTATAAAATCTACCTCAAGTATAATACTTCTAGCTAAGAGGCGCCCTTGCCCTAGGGACCCCTTTATAATATATTAAGAGAAGAGTTATTAATATTAAAAAAGATACTTATAGACCTGCTTAATAAGGGCTTTATTTAAGTAAGCAAGTCTTCTGCTAGTATGCCTATACTTTTTATTAGAAAGCCTAGTAGAGGATTATAGTTTTATTATAACTACTAAGTATTAAATATAATTATAAAGCGAGACTATTACCCCCTACCCCTAATCTAAGAGACCCTCTAGAGGGTTAGTTTAGCGAAGTAATATACTAAACTAGATATAGTAGTAGCCTTCTATAAGATTTATATAATAGAAGGGTACTAAGAAAAGACCGCCTTTTATATATAATATAGGCTCTTTAAGTAGCTAGTCTATCTATTCGGATTAAGCAGAGCCCATATAATATTCTAATAATATATTAATAGCACGCTCTAGGAGTTCCTTAATAACTTTATAATAATATATATTAATAATATATTAATTTATAGTAGCAGCTCCTAAGCAGACTATAAGCAAAAGGTATATAAGGTTCTCCAGGCCCTCTAAGAGGTTAGTTTTAATTTTAACCTAGTAAAGTATAAGTTCTCTATAAAAATAGTAAAGTATATAGGATTTATCCTAAAGGTAGGCGAGGGTATTACTTATAATATAGAGAAAGTATAGGTAATTATTAAATAGCAAGCGCCTACTTTAGTAAAAGGATTATAAAGTTTCCTAGGGTTTGTTAATTACTACTAAATATTTATATTAGAGTACTTAGGGGTTATAGAGCCCCTTACCCTCCTAATAAAAAAGGGAGCGTTATTTATCTAGGGTAAGGAATAAGAAGATATATTCTAGGTGCTATACTTCTAAACTATATTAGTATTATACTATTTTAACCTATAAGCCCTAACTACTATTAAAATAGACTACTTAGGGTTCGCTTTAGGGGGGGTACTAACTTAAGAAGATGCATAAGGATAGCGCTATCCTATTGCTTTTTACTTATAGAAGCTAACCCCTGCTTAATATAACTACCTAATCTATAATAAGGAGCTATTAGTAGTAATTACTTATTTGAATATATAGGATGCCGAGCTAAGAAGCTACCCTAGGTTTAAGGTCCTTACTAACTATAAGGGCTTTAAATACTTTATGCGAAAGTAATATTTAATAGAACGCTAAAGTTACTAAGCGGAGTAGTTATTAAGGTATAATTTCTACTTAGAATATTAACCTAATTGCCTAGTAGCTATGCCTAATATGCTCTTATGCTATAAATAGGATATCCTAAAAGGATAGGAGGATAAACGAGAGAAAGGGAGGGTAATATAAATAATCCCTAACTCCGCCCTAGGTAAGGTAAGGAGGATAGTAATAGTTAAAGCCCCTATTATAATAGTATTTAAGAATCTAGCCCTTTAATATATATAGAATGAAGCATAAGCAGAAGATAACTAGTATTAAGAGGCTTATTCTATAGTAAAAAGGGGCGACTAAAGCTTCTCTCCCTAGCTAGGCTTAAAACTATAGATTACTAAGTATAGAGTTAATACCTTGAGGTAATTAATATTTAGAGACTAGATCTAGGTGCTAGGATTAATAAATAAAAACTACCCTCAGAATGTGCTTCGAATATAGTTAATTTAGAAGTATTATAACTTAGTAATAATAAGCTACCCTAGTTAGAATAATACCCTAGCTATCCTAGCCTAGTAATACTTCTAGCTAGGGTAGTCCTCTATAGTCTACTAGTTTATAAGAAACTATAATAGCTATAGGCATAGAACGATTTAGTAATAAGTGAAATGCAGGCTTCTTTAACCCTTACTAGTAGTAGAATAGCTATATTACGATCTTGCTATAGATTTTATTATAGACCTCCTATGCATAGTGAAAATAGGGTTAAGATACCTCTAGGTAATAGTTAATAAGCTCTCTAAGATAATAACCCTAGAAGGGATGCCTTTAATAGATATAGAAACGTGCGTAGAACGCTTTATAAACTACTACTACTAATTCTATAGTATACTAAAGTTAATTATTAGTAATAGGGGTAATAACTAGATAAGTTAGTTCTAGCGATAGTTCTATATGCTTATAAAGATCGAATAATATTTAAGCACTGCTTTTTACCTATAGATAGATAGAGTAATAGAACGGTTTAATTAAGAGATCTAGGTAGTCCTATAGATAATAGTTAACTTTACCTAGGATAACTAGGAGGTTTACTTACCCTCTGTTTAACTAGCAATTAATAGCTAAATATAGCTATAATAGGAGTAAGCTTATTCTTCTTTACCTATAGATATTATATTAACTTAGTATTAGTAATATAGCCTGCGCTAGAGCTATTAACTTTATGCGAGTTAGCTACTAATAAGTTTATTAGTAAACTAAAGTTAACTATAGACTTAGCCTAAGTAGCTATTACTATAGCCTAATAGACTATAGAATAATTAGCAAATAATAAAAGGATACTTGCAGAATGCTATAAAATAGGTAATAAGATCTAGCTATTACTAGCTAACTTCTATATAAAGAGACCTTATAAGAAGTTAGATTAGCTATACCTAAAGTATAAAATAACTAGGGTGATCTTACTAACTATAGTTAAGTTAAACGTTCTAGGCAAGGCCTATAACTAATTTCATATTAGCTTACTATACTATGCTATAAATAACCCCCTCCTAGGCTAAGAAGTTAATAATCCCTAACTAATTCTAATTTTTAAAGATAGAGAGGATAAATAGGAAGTTAAGTCTATTCTAGCTATACGCTAGAAGCGCGTAGGTAGGGGTAAGTATTGCAAGTTATTAGTTAAATAGATAAAATATAGTTAGCCTACTTAGGAGCCCCTATAATTATTCTACGATAGCTAGGTAGTAAATAAGTATAAAGAAAAGTATAGCCTAATAAATAAGAATAATAATAACCCCTAGTATATTATACTATAAGCTAGGTAGTAGTTAATAAGCAGGGGTAGGATAGAGGGATAGTAGCTAGGCAATTTATAATTAGAGGAGTAGGTAGAAATAGGAGACTTTATTATAATATAAGGCTATAAGGAGGTAGAATAAGACCTAAGTAAGCCCTAGGTAGGTAGAAAGCAGGCAGATAGTAGGTAAGTAGAAACTATAGACCTAGGAAGATAACCCCTTATTCCTCTTATTCTTTATAAATAGTAATAATAATATTAGTAAGCTAAGAAAAGGGGTTAGATTATTAGCAATAGGAGAAAAGCAGGAATAAGATAAACCTCGTAAAGGACCTTAGCTATATCTAAGTAAGCCTAGGCGAGGTAATATAGCTATACTTTATTAAGCTTAACTAAGAGGAAAAGCAAAGTAGTAGTAGTAATAGAAGTACTAAGGATAGGAGTAGCTAGAGAACTAATAGAAAGCATAGGGGAGGTATCTAACTTAATAGTAGCCTTAGTAGCATGCTTTATAGTACTATAGGTATAGACCTCGTAGTTCTAGATAAAAGTAGCGCAAAGGAGCTCTACGTAAGCCTTGATCTATATAAGGAGCTATAATTATTAGTAATAAGCCTAAAATATAGGAATAGCAAAATCTTACTAAGGTCCTCTTATTAAGGCTATAGTAAGTAAGGTAGTCCTAGCTAAGAGAAGCGAACTCCTTCTAGTAGTAAACTACGCTAAGGTTGCTCTAGTAGAATATTAGCTTTATAGAGAAGGAATAGCAGGGAAGTAATACCTATATTAATATAAGTAGACTTAATAGCCTCGTTAGAATAGTAGATATAATAAATAATATTACTTATAATATAGTTAGTTTTATAATAGTTAAAGGGCGATAGGATAGTATACCTCGCTTAATAACGTTATAATAAGCTATAATATTACTAGTCTTCTTAGCCTTAGCTATAGCAGATATATACTTTAGGCAAGGGACCTCGCGAAGAGGTCCCTAGGTCTTATCCTAGGGGATATTACTAAAGATAAGCTAGTATAAGTAAGAACCCTAGTAGAACGTTAGAAGAATACTAAATAAGTAGAAGATAATATACTATAAGGAGCTCCCGGGCGATAGGATATATAGGAAGGGGGTAGTTAAAGTATTCGCATAGCTCCTAGCTAGCTAGGGCGTAGAGGGGATCGTCTATAAGATCGAAGTTATTAGGGTAGTCTCCTTATAATTAGAGAGGTTAGTAGAGGTAGAGCGGTTAGAGGGTAGGCCCTTAATAAGAGGAGGAGACTCTATCTCCTTATTAGAGTTAGAGAGGGGCTATATAGGGTTAATTATAGCGAAACCATAGGGAAAGAGCAGGTAGTAACTTATAGGGGGTGCTATTATAGAAGCGAGGGAAATTAGATTAATTAGATCTATATAAGTTAGTAATTAATAGGGGTTTAGATATAATAAACTTATACTAATACGGACCGAGAGCATGCTTATCACAGTCTTCCTACTAGCCTGGGGCTATAGTAGGGGTTGCTAAGACTGCGAGTAAAACAAGGAAAAGAGCAATATAAGCGTGAATAATAATAAATAGTATAATAGGTAATTATAGGTATATCGTGATATATTCTATAATAGCCGAGCCTTCTAAGCTATCTACTAGAAGTCTCCTACTTAAAGGATAGGTATTAAGCCTAACTATAGTTATATAGAATACTATGCAATAGCTAACTATATTACTAGAAGGCGTATAATATATACCCCCTTTTTAAAAAGCAATTATCCTAATTACTATCTCTATTAATCTAGGATATATATACTTAATATTCCCTTCTCTCCTTCTTTATATTCTAATCGCTAGAAATTACTATAGTATTATTAATTAGGCGTTATGCTTATAGAGGAGTATATCGAACTTAGATATCTGCTAGCGCTTAGTAGTACTATTATTACTAGTATTACTAGGTGCGGGTTGCTTATCGCTAGTATGCTAGAGACCCTCGATTATAATATAGAGATTTGCAATCTTAGTGCGAAGGCTTGCGATCTCCTTAGTCTTAATTATATTAATAGCTATACGAATCTTATTAGCAACCGCCTACTTAGACGCACTATTATTCTTAAGTTTAGTAAGATGCTTGCTAATAGCATTAATATTAATAATATCTATATTAGCTATATTAGTCTCTATAGTATCGAGGCGAGGAAGGATTTCCTATTAGATACTATTAATAATAGTATTAATATTACCCTTAGCCTTATTAGCGAGGTCCTTTATAGTTTTAGCATCCTTATGGGCTAATAGGTCTATAGTAATAATATTGCTAATATTAATAAGCGGGGCGATAGAAAGGAAGTTAACACGGTTTATTATAATAAGGTTACTAGTAATAATTCTATTAGTATAACTATAAGTATTATAAAAGTATATAGCAAGGACCTAGGTATAATTAGGGAGAAGCTCGCTATAGGTATTATTATTAATATATATATTATATACTTACTTAAGAGTATTCTAGATATATCTAATATAGAGGTTAGAAGATATATTCTCAAAAGGCTTAATATTATTAAGGATTTTCTCAATCTCCTTAATAAGGATTATATCAGGGTAGTATAGAAAAGCGTTATTAATATGAGCCTTTGCCTCGTCGATCTACTAGTACTAGGCTATAGGGCTAGGGCAGCCCTTCTTAGGAGTCTTATGAGGGGTAGTAGCTATAGTTTTAGCTAGGGCGGGCTCCTTGATATTAGTAGTAGTGCTAGTGATAATGCAGACTAGCTCGGTAGCCTAGGTATTGTCGTTCTGAATATTATTATTAATAACCTCCTCGTATTAGGTCTTAGCATCTATAGCGAAGAAGTTCTTCTTAGCTACCTATTTGCCCTTCTTATAGTCCTTGCGGGACTTCTTCTTCTTAGCAGTAGACTTATAAGTCTTAACTAGAGTATTAAGGTTAATACTATAATTACTAACTTAGTTATTACTACCTTAGTTATTACTACCTTAGCACGGGGAGATAGGGTTAAGCACCTCGTTATTCTAGAGGTTAGCACCCTCGTCTTAGCTGCTACTATTATTAGATAGGTGAGAGGATAGGACCTCGTAGTTATTAATAACTTCTTTACCTTTAGAAGCTATTATTATAGTAGTATTAATTAGGCTAGCGTTTAGGAGGCTAAATTTAGCAGGTTAGGATAATATTATTGCTTATTATAAGAGGTCTATTAGGTAATAATTAATATATAGGAGAGAAATAAATAAATAAAAAGTATAGGTATGCCTAGATAAAAATAGGTAGGTATAGTATATAGAAAGGAAGGTATAGAAGGAGAAAATGTTTTTTTTATAATAAGGGTTATTAAGGAAGGTATATAAAAGTTAGCACCCTCTGCTCCTTCCTATTTATTTTAATATAAGATAGAGAGATTAAGGGAAGAGTAGTTAATAATAAAAAATAGTAATAATAAAGGGAAAATTTATAATCCTAATATTAATTTAGAGTATATATATTTATCCTATTAAAAGGATAGGAAAACTATTTAGTTATATACGAGGTGCGCACCTTCTTATAGCTCTTTTAGTATCCTAGTTAAGGGGGAATTTAGTATTATACTTATTAATAAGATTATTTATATTAAGTAATAGGGAGTCTCTTTATTCCTAGGTATTATCTTTTGCTATAAAGCTTTTCTACTAGATAAAGTATTTAATAATAGGTTTATAACTCCTCTATAAGACCCTTTATTTAATAATATAATTAAATTCCTACTCCTTATTACTATTAACTTTAATAAGCTTTAGTAGCTAAGCCTTATAGTTAAATAGGTCTTCTCCTTAGGCTAGCTTATATAGCTAGGCTATAGAGAGGATTAGGTAAACCCGCTAGTACTTAGGAATATCCACCTTATAGGCGAGAGGATTAATAATATACTTAATTCAGAAGGGTCCTATCTATCTAGAGGTCTATTTACTATTATATTATCCTAGTAAGTAGAATCCTTTACTAAGTTATATCTAGACTTTATCTCCTTTATTAAAAGTTATATTAGTATAGTAGTTATTATATCTCTCCTTATATAAGGCGTTCGCTATATTAATAAGTAGTAGTACCTCCTTCTAATATATCTCCCTAAGGATAATAAGGCTCTTAGTCGGGGCGCTTATTTATATAACTATATTAAGGATACTTCGTAGCTTAAATCCGAGTATAACCTCATTTAGTAATTATCTAATTATAGTAGATAGGGAGTTATTAAGATTATACTATAAGGTAGGTAGTACGTTAGTTTATAATATATTAGGGGATTTAGATATATAGAACTATATTATAATTTTAGTAGTCTAGTTTATTCTTTCGCTTTACTTATCTATCTAGGAGTAGTATATTATTAAGAGGAGGAGCTTAATATAAAGGGTATTAAATATTATATACTATACTATAGAGATAAACTTAGGATCCTAGTTACTAATAATATAATATAGAATTCCCTAGTCTAAGAGGAAAAATATATAGAGTAGGACTATTACCTATTGTTTTGCTCTATAGGTCGAATATCCTACGAGAAGGATTATCTTCTTTGAGAATTTATATATTATTATTACTAATATATCTAACTCTAGGAAACCTAGCAAGGCGTAGGGACTTCCGTAGGATAGTACCTTAGGCATATTAGTAACGAAGTCTATAGTAATAGTATTATAAGGGATATCTATAATAGGGATAGGTTATAGCTATCCTAGTAGCCTTTAGTAGTTAATTTAGTTCTCTTTATACTAGTTATAGTAAGCGATATATTATTATATAAGTAACTTCTTATTATAAAACTAAAAAGTCGATATTTCTACTATTATATAGTCTGCGCTAAAGTAGTATTTTTTATTATAACTAAAGCGGAGAATTATAGGTACTAACTTATATAGGATATAGAGTTTCTAGGTGCTATTAGTAGCTATATAAAGGATAAGCCCTTCTAGCAATAGACTCTAAGGAGTTATTTAATAGCATTTTAGGGCTCTCCTAGCAGCTCTAGTGCTATTTTCCTTAGTAATAGCATTAAATAGTAACTACTATTTGCCCGGTTCCTTCTACTAGGATTGGAGTTATTTAAGAATTTTGCTATACCTTATATTATTAGTATAATTATTTATAATCTTAGCGATAAAGTCCTCTGAAATACTTATAGTTATCTCCCCTATTGCTCCGTAGGCTTATGACTTCTCAGCTAATTAGTTAACTATGCTTATAAATCCTATATTATTATTGTTATTATTATAGGTTATTTCTGCGAGAACGTCGCTATCCTCAAACCTATTAGCTTATCCTAAGGCTATAAGCAATAGCAGGCGCGAGAGGGCGTTAGGGATAATATTAAGCTTCCCTAGTATATAGGTAACATTGAGGTTGAATTATAGTAAGTAGTTCGCAGCGCTCGCAAGCTATAGGTTAGCCTTATTAAGGTCTATAGTCCGTAGCGAGGTATATATAAGAATTCCCTTCGTAGCTGCGTAATCTATAAGAATTTATATAAGATGCTTATTTAATTACATAAGCTTATAGAGCTTTTTCACAGCTTATACTACTACTACTACCTCTACTTCTATAGCGAAGTATTGCTTTTCTAAGGGTAATATAACCTTAGATAGAAATAGCACTAGTTAGATATAGATTTATGCGATATCTTTACTAGGTATATTAGTACTATTCTATAGTATACCTAGTTAGAATACTATAAGCCTAAAGCTACCTTTATAAGCATTAACCTTAAAAAATATAAGCTTATTCAAGTTATAGTAATATCTTATAACCTAGTTATAGAGATTCTCTTAGAGGGCGTTCTATACCTCTTGCTTACTTAGTATTAGCTCGAATAATACCTTTTAGACCCTCTTTATTCGAACTGCTTTTAATAGACTATTAGGAAGCATATTTTTATTATAGAGTTTTATAATAAGATAGGTCTTTCTATCCTATAGTAGTATTATAATAATATTATACTAGGGTATATTATATTATAGCTATCTAGCTATTCTAAGGTATCTCTCGATATTATAGAGAGTTTTTGGGAAGTAGAGGTTCTTAAAAGCTGCAATCCTATCCTCTATTTATTTAATACTATTAGTATTTATAATATAGCTAAGGAGTCTTACTTTAGGAAACCCTGCAAAGGACTTCTTAGGTCTAATATAAAGGTAGTTATTTTCAAAGAGATTAAGAATAATATCGATATACTAGAGATAATCCTCGTTATTATTACTAAAAATAATAATATCGTCGATATATACTCGAGCAAAGTGCCTATAGTCGTGCAGGAGGCGATCTATAAAACGCTAGGCATAGGCTAGCGAGTTCTTAAATCTTATAAGGATAACGTTAGAAACCTCGATACTATAGGGATTTATTACTACTATCCTATTATAATATCTTAAGTAGATTAGTAATTAATAGAAGAACCTAATAGTATTAAATATCGTTATATATTTCTTCCCTCTGAGGGTATTTATTATATTATCTTAGTCGGTAAGCGGGTATATATCTAGGATAGTAATTCGGTTAAGAGGGTGGAGGTTAATAATAACCCTGCCTTTTTTTATACTATTAACTACTCGCTATATAACGAAGAGCAGATAGATAACTAGGATTAGCCTATTACCCTATACTATCTTGCTATTAATATATATCTTGCTATAGATATTCTTAACGATTTCGAGGTCTTTAGCGCTAAGGGGGTTAAGGCTTTACTATAGCCTTCTAGTTTTGCTACCCTTTAATAAGCTTAATATATATATATTAGTTATCTAGTATAGGTATAATCCCCTTATTATAGTAGACGTCTTAGTTATCGAGGATTTCCTTAAATCTACTAGTAAAAACTATATCCTAATTATAGATCTTAACTCTATCCTTGCTATATATAACTAGGATATTTTTTAGCTTAGATATTCCATAAGATAGAATATTATCTACTTAATAAGGCGGTCCTAGGCTAGATTTAGCAGGCGGGGTTATAAACTATGCGCTAGCTGCTATATTACTTATAGCTCTATTGAATTCAGATTATAAGAACTAGCGCGAGTTTAATTCTCTTCCTATAAGGGTAATAATATCTATATAGTTAACAAGGTTAGTAGTCTCCTCTACTTCTATTAAAATAATATAGCCTAGCTACTATCCTCTTAGGATTATTATTAGCCTATCTATTATATTTCATATAAGGATAAGCTTAGGGTTATCTATTATAACTATTATATTAACTACGCCTATATAACTAGATTGAAACTGCTAAGTATTAGAGCCTTGCTAGCTTAACTTAGGGAGGTTAATAAAGCTAGTAATAATAAATGCGTTGCTCTATAGGGGAATAACTATAGTATAGGTATTATTAACTCGTTTAGTTACTAAATACTATCTCCTAAACTGAATTAGATATTATATTCTATATACTAAGCGGAACTTAACTATACCCTTATTAAAGTCTATAACTAACTTATGATCTTTATAGAACGGTATTCCTAATAGAAGATTCGCTCCGAGGGTATTTATAACTCTAGCTATAATAATAACGTAGCTATAGATCTCCATATTACTAATAATACCTAGGATATAGAAGTCGAATATAACCTGCTCTATTACCTAAAAGGTTAAGTCTATTATATTTATCCTCTATAGTTCTATTATTTAAAACATAGGATTCCGCGCAAAGCGTAGCACCTAATTCCTATTAACTAGAGTTATTAAGGCGCCTATATCGATATAGACTTCCTCTAGGCTAGCTATATTATTGCTTTTTATATTAAAGCGGAGATATATCTATTTAGCTAGTATTATTTGTTTCACTAGTTTCACCTAAGCGTTAATAATTTGGTTTTTCTTAAGTAATACCTATATATTATTCGCTAGGGGAATTGCAATAAGACCTGCGAAATCTACTATATTATTAATATAGTATATAGTAGAGTCTATAACCGAAGTAGTTAGAGAGATCGCTAGCAGGCTTCTCGCTATAACTATAATATCTATTATCTAGCCTGCTATTTCCTCTTTATGCGGTTATTCCAATAGGGTAGCTAAATCGTGGGGGACTTCCTATATATCTAGCAGGATATAGCTGCTATCGACGAGGTTATCGATATTATAGTTATCGTCGTAATCCTCCTATATATAATAGGCGTCTAAGTTAGTCTATCCCGGTTTATTATATTTTATATAATATTAAAAACCTAGGTTTCTCCATAGCTAGTTCTATAGGTAGCGATCCTTCTAGTTTTAATAGTTATTAGAGCACTAGAAGCGTTGCTAAGGTTAATAATATTATTAGGGTTGCGGATTATTATGATTATCCCGTTAGAAGTCTCGGTTATTCCGTTATCCCTTGTTATTATTCTATTATATTATCGGATTCTTCTGCTATATAGTTAATACTTATTAGCGCCTAGAGTCTATGCTAAACTACCTTGCGTTTTTTCTTAGCTATATTAAGGTAATCCTCGAGAGTATTACTAGTAGTTAGTTTATCTAGGAATTGCTAAAACTCTAGGTTAATTATATTATAGAAGATTATTAATAGCTAGCTAACTATAGATATTAGTCCTATCTACGCTCTACTATATTTAAAATAGTTTTAAGTAAAGTTATAAATACCTCTATCTCCCTTAAGGTTTTCTATAGTAAACCTATATATAGCGATCTATTAGATAGATTCCTATTAGGTTAGTATAAAATATCTCCTAATAGTATTATATAGGGCGTAATATCCCGCATAGAGGTAGTTTTATTATTTAATTAGCCCGAGTTAGTATTCCTACTAACTAAGTACTTTCTTTCGTAATAGAGAGCTCTAATTCTATATAATCTCTAAAGCTATAGCTAGGCTAGTAGTTTTAGTATCTAGGCTAGAGATCTATAGATCTATCTCCTTATAATATAAAATATCCTAGTTATAAAAGATAGGCTCTATACTATACTTCTTATTAGTATCTAGCTAAAAAATACTATATTATTAGGTAAATCTACCTTCCTATTAAGTTCCTACGGGCTATAATATCCTAGTATTAGCCTTAAGCTAGCTAAATATTTAAAGGAGTAAAGCCTCGAGACCCTAGGCTAGCAGCTCTAGATAGGGCCCCTAGGATAATAATAAAAATATTAGTAGTAGTATTAAATTCTACTATAGTAGCTAGGTCCTCCCTATTAATAGGTCTTACTTTAGTAGACCTATAGTAGTATTATAAAGAATTTATAGTATTTTATAAATTTTTTACTCTATTAGTCCTATAATAATATCTTCTAGCGCTATAACTCGTAGTTCAGGGTTTTTTCTGCTCTTATTATAAATATTATTTACTATAGCTCTTGCTTTAATAAGAGGTCCTAGGGGTTTAATATCTAACTAGCTAGACTAGATAGGAGTTATAACTCTTTTATCTCTTAGGGGTAGAAGGGTAATTCTCTTGCTAGCTCTATAAAGGCTTTCTTCTCTAGATAGGGGTATAAAAAGTACTACTATTACTAGAGTATCCCTTATAGCTATAATTATATTAATAATATTAATTAACGTAGCTATATAGTTATTAAGCTTAAGTATCTAATAATAGCATAGATTAGCTTTTGCCTTCTAGCCTATATTAATAATATTTATATAGGGTATATAGTTATTATCCTATTTGAGAGAAGCGAGGTTTGCTATCTAGTTATAAAATCGTTTGCTAAGGCTAAGGGTAAAGTTATAATCCTTATAAGCCTACTAGAAACTATAGAGCCTATAAGCCTCGTTATAATATCTAATTCTAGCTATATCTCCTATATTATAATATTCCTCTATAAGAGAGGGATTACTATATTAATTTAATATTAAACTTAAATAGTTAGCTATATAAGTTAATAGTTAAGACCTCTATCTATTTAACTTCTTTAACTTCCTTCCTTTTAGTATATAAATGCTTTTAGGAGGGGGTTTCGAGGTCGAGTCCGAGTCCTCCACCTCGTTGCGAGTCTTTGCGGTATAAGGGAGGTCTTGGATGAGGAAAAAAGAATAAGTCGTGCTACCAGTTGTCACAGTCTTCCTACTTAAAGGATGGGCGTTGAGCCCAACTGTGGTCACGTGGAATACCACGCGATGGCCGACTATATCACCAGAAGGCGTGTGACAATGCTAAAAACGCTACTAAGATAACGAGTTATTAGCTAAAATAACATTATAATTAATTAGTTAACTTATATTAATATAAGTTAATAGGAGGAGGAAAAAAAAGAGGAAGCAAACTAGGGGCGTGAAAAATTATATTATTATAATTATTTACTTATAGGGTATAGAGTAGCTAGTAGCCTAGATTAATATCGCTCTAGACTAGCCCTTAGCCCGTGCTTAAACCTATAACTCACGTGAGGACTAGGAGGAGGGGGGGGGGGTATATATTATAGGCTATGCTATTGCTAGCGTCTAGGCGGTGCTATAAACCCTAAGAATTCTACCCTTAATAACCGCTCTTATATAATATTCGCCCTATATCCGCTTTTCTATTGCATAGGGAACTTCCTAGAAAACTTCCCTTCCTTAGCTTAGATTACTATAATTGAGGCACCCCTAAGTTGAACAAACCCCGGGCTAGCCCCTCACACTAAGCACCCTTATAAGTATAATATCGCTTCCTTTCCTAAGTTTAGTAAAGCGCTTTAAGATAATCTCCTTAAGTATATTACTAATAATATTCCTTCTTACTTTATTACTATTACTAATACTTGCTTTATCTCTTATACCTCCTATCTTTATACTCCTACTAAATATAGCTAAGAAGGTAGTAATAAGTTAGTAGAGAAGGCTAAGAAGGCTAAGAAGACTAAGGTTATTATTAATATTTCTAATAGTAGCTCTAGTAATAAGTCAGGTAGTAACTCTAGTAGTAAGTTAGGTAGCGAGTTAGGTAGTAAGTCTAGTAATAAGTTAGCTAGTAGTTAGTCTATAGGTAGTAGTACTAGGGATATTAGTAGTGCTAGCTTAGTAACTAGTTGCTATAGTATTTATAATAGTGCTACTTATAGTTATAGTAGTTATAGTGCTCGCGCCTATAGCTATAGTAGGAAGTAAATAACTAGTTAGATTATTAGCTTTCTTCCTCTTCTTTATAGGATAATACCCTTCCGATGCTATAATATTAATAATAATTTGCTACTTAATATAATTAATATTCTACTTCTTAATTTAGCTTCTATTCTATAGTCTGATAGCTTATAATTAGTAACTTATTATTATAACTTTAGTAACTAGTTATGCTATTTCTTATAAGCCCTCCTATATTATCTATTAAACTTATAAATAGCCTCTTGCGCGTTTGCTAAGTTCTCTATAGGCTCCTATATATTATATTATATAAGCTATCCTACCTACGTAACTAAATACTATATATTATTACTAATACCTTGCTATATAATAATCTCTTCTACCTCCTATTCCTCTAGCTTATCCTTAAGCTCTAGGTATATAAGCAAACCTTTGCTACTTACTTAGTAGTTATCCTATAGTTTTAGTAAGGTAACTGAGAATATATTATATATCTATTAGTATTATAATAGCAGATAGACCCTATATACTTATATACTAACTAGTTCTATAATAGCTACCTATATAAACCTAGGTGCTAGTTTCTTATTCTTAAATTAGAAGTTCTTTATTAATAGCTTAATAACCTATTCCTAATAATAAGTCTAGTCCTTATACCTCGCTTTATAATACTTAGCTTACGCTCTAGTAGCCTTCTACTACTATTCCTAGGCCCTCTTATAGAGTCTTAAAAATATTTAATTTACTCCCTTATACCCTATACTATAACCCTATTTATAGGGGTTATATATTCTCTTGCGAGTTACGAGCGCGCAGGTCATCAGGAATAAAGGTGTATTATAGAAGTAACTATTCGGAAGGGTCTCCTATATTGCAGGTTAATATCCATACGTATAGCTTACGTAATACTGCATATTACGTAGTAGGCCGTGAGGCTACGGCTTAAAGTGAGGATATTGCAATATACCCCCTTAGATATTATAAATAGCTAAAAAACGCGTTCCTTACTACCTTATGCCTAAAACCTATCTAAATTTATTATATAAAATATATAAAAATAGCTTTTATAGTAATAAAGTAAATAAATAAATAAAAATATCGTTTATAGTTATATTTATAGAACGTGAGAGTGCTTAATAGGGTTGCTTAGTTATTAAGGCGGGTTATAAATACTCTCCGAATTAACGAAATTTCCTAATATAATTAGCATAAGCTATTAGGTGCGAGTAGTAGAGGTAAATAAGACCTCTCGCACCCTCTTGCAATTGAATTTTTTCTTCCTTAGATTACCTATAATTTATAAAAGTAAGTTTTTAAAAATCCTAAATCGCCCGCTATAATACTTATATATTATTAAAATAATTATTAGAGCGTTTAATATAATTATTAGAACCCTTACTAACCGTTTTATAGATTAGAATTTATAATACCTATCTCTAAAAAGAAAGCTACTACCTACGCACGCATAGCGCGCTAGCGCGAGTATGAGAAGGCTATTGCTAATGCTGCTATTACTAGTAGTTCCCCCCCTATCTCTGATAATAATAATAATAAGGAGTCTACTATACCCCCTAGCCCCCTCGCACCTCCCCCCCTATTCCCCCCTATCCCTATATTAAGGAGGTTGAGGATAAGGGCGAGTATAATACCCTATATATATACTATCTAGAGCGTCTTGCGTATTAGAAGCATTATACTAATCATTTGAAAATAGCTCCCCGAGGACCCCTCTGCTATAATATCCCTTATAAGGAGTGCCTTAGGTCTGCCCTTATAGGTAAGACCTAGGGTTACTATTATAACCCCGCGCCTATAGCTGCTAGCACCTCTAGTATGAAGCGCTATAAGAAGAATCGGTATATATTATATATCTCTACCTCTCGTAGTTATTCCTATACCTCTCTAGCGCCTATTATAATACCCTTTACCTACTACCTCTAAGAAGTTATAGAGTCTAACTCTACTACCTAGGCTATAAATATAATACTCTTTTAGAAGTATTTCTCAATTTTAGAGGCGTTTTTTAAGCTTTAGAAGCGTTTTTTAATCTATTTCTAACTTTATATATAAGATTTTAATCGCTAGAGAGCTAGTATCTAGTATACCCTCGCTCTTACTTAAAGCAGTATTATTAAGACCCCTACTCCTATTATATCTACTCCTATGCTCCTAGCTACCCCTATGCTCGCTCCTCCTCTAGCTCTTACTATACTTATTATACTTACTGCCTCTCTTGCTATACCTACTGCTCCTAGTGCTATACTTATTATCTTCTCTCTACCTAATAGTAGATAGGGGGTCCCCCTTAGCCTTGCTATAGCTAATAGACTCCTTATAGCTACTTTAGCTTAATACTAGCAGAGCTAATTAGATATATTTACTACTACCTCTCGTATTTATTAGAGCTAAGCTTTATTATTAGGTTTAGAGGTTTCTATATATATTTAGGGCTTTAGCTTAGGATAATATTTACCTTTAGGTATTTTTAGACTTACTTTTAGGCTCTTATAAGCTAAATTAGGCTTCCTAGCTATAAGGCTAAATATAGACTTTTCTCAGCTGCTATACCCCCTTATTTCTAATTATTCCTACTTTATATCCTTTATAATAAGTATATATATATCTACTAGGTTTAGTAGCGCGTAGAAGTACTTAAACTTACCTCTAAAAAGGTTTTTTATAAGACTATTAGTAGGTATTAAGTCTATAAGCATATAAGCTATATTAAAGTTACCCTTTTAGAACTCCTATTATAACTACGCATTCTAGATATCTATATAGCGGAGATATATTATAATATATTCTCTATTACTAACTATAAGTCGGATTATTTATTAATTATTATAATTAATTTTCTAGATATCTTTTCCTATATTTAGCGCTATATCTTAGAAGAGTCTTTTAAGTACTATCGCCTCTTTTATAGTATTCTTAAGGCTTAGAAGCTCTACTTCTATTATAGATATTATAATAGTATTTTAATATATAGCTTTCTAATATATTACACCTCTAAAGAGGAATATAATATATCCTTAGGCTAATCTCTACGTTTCTTCATTATCTATAAATAAAGCGTTACTTATAATCTAGAGAGCTTATATACCCCCTATATCTCTAAAGCAAAGAGCAAGGAATTATATTATATAGAGGTATTAGATCGTCTAGTTAACTACTACTATATAGGCTAACGAAGGGTTCGTGAGAAACTACGAGAGATATATAGCTATAAAAGCTATATCTAGATATACTATTATTACTAAATAAAGTATAGAATTAACTTTCTCCTAGTACTCTTTTATATATATAGGAGAAGCTTATTCCTTATTCTTCTTAAGTTCCTTAAGGAGTAATAGAGTTATAGGATATATTCCTTCTTAAAGATCGAAACGCTTAGTAACCTTTTTAATATATAAGTTATATACTAAATAGACCTTCTAGGCTATATAATCCCTAACTACTCAGATCCCGAGGTAATACTTAATAGTACCTTAGTTTTTGAGTTTATATTTAGCTTTTAGCCTATTTATAATCTATTTTGCTCTAAAGGAGTATTCCTAGTAGTATAGAATAAGAATATTATTTATATAGAATAAAACTAAAACCTGACGTTTAGGATCCTAGAAGAGATATACCTCTTCTAGGCTTAGGGCAAGTCCTAGCTTCTTTAGAGTTATTAAGAAATACTTATACTAAAGAAGTAGCACGTCTCTAAGGCTATATAAAGCTTTATTAAGTTTAATATACTTTCCTTTATATTCAAAACCCTCTAGGAGTTAATAGTAAATTAGAGGTTTATTTAGATCCCTCTCTATATTTAGGAAAGCGTTATCTATATCGAATTGCTATACTTTAAGATCGAATTAAGTAGCTAGGGCTATTATAATGCGAAACGTTTTCGCAGCAAGAGTCGCTATATATGTATTTTCCAGGCTGCTCTTCTGCTAGAGGTCTCCTTATATATAGATCCTAGCCTTAAAACGCTCTAGATTGCTATTTATATTAACCTTATATATAAATACCTATTTTAGGGGTAAGGGTCTTAATTATATAGCTCGTTAGTCGATTTCTCGCTATATTCCTTTTTCTTATAGTTTCTTGATTTTAAGCTTTACTACCTCTATAAAGCGCTTATATAGATATTTTAGAAGCATTAGAAGTTCTTTCTAGCTTCGGGGAGGCGATTAGAGCTTAGATATATATATATCTTATTCTAAATCCTCGTTATTACGCTCCTATTTCTAACTTCTAATATAACTTTATATATATAAATAAAGCATTATATACCTAGAAGAACCTTCTTCTACTACTTTCTTCGCGTTAAGTATAAATATTATAAAGAAAGCCTCCTAAGTATATTAGTTTTTAATAGGAATAACCTTTTCCTAGTAATTAATCTCGGAGAATAGCTATTCTAACTTATATCTCTTATTAGTTATATTAGAGTAGGTTCCTGAGATATTATTAATAAATAAAATAAAGTCTCTAAATTGCTCTAGAGGCTATTAATTATATTAGCTCGAATAGCTTGCTTTTTTATAATCCTTTTAATTATAGGCTCTTTTAGGAGCCTCTTCTAAGCCCTTCGCTTTATATACCTAGTTTATAACTCTAGATATCTTATCTTTCGACTTAGAAGGGTCCTTAGGAGGTATTAATACTTTCTTCTCTTTATCTATATCTAGCACTAGTATTCTAAGTCGAACTTAGGGTTTACTATCTTTATTCCGACCTTTATTAGGAGTAGTATAAGTATTATTATCCCCCTCTAAAATATCTATAACCTCCTTAGTTTATTCGCAAGATTTATTATAAGACGAGTTTAGCGCGTTAGCTTCCCCTCTCTAGCTCCTAATTATAACTTAGGGTCCTAGAGTATATTTAGGGGTAGGAAGACCTCCTAGAGCCTCCTTTTAGGTCTCCTTATGTATTATAATATCTTATAACTATAAAATTAAGGTCTCTTGCTCTTCGAGAGTATCTTCTACTATATTATTAGCTTATTCCTATATACCTAGAAGCTCGAGTATTAAATTTAGAAACGACTCGAGCTTTAATTCCTATTTAATAATATAACGTACGATCTTAGCTAGTATTGCTATATATTTATCCTCTTTTAAGTAGAACTTCGACTTATTAAACTATATATTATATATAATAATTACTCTCTTAAGCGCAGGCACCCAGATCCTATATAAGTTATATGCGTTATTAATATACCTAACTAGGTATCTAACGTATCCCTATAGATATACCTTATAGTGCGTTCTTCCTTATCCTTTTTCTTATTCCTTTTCGAGCAGGTATATATAATAGCTATATATATATATCTATCCCTAGTATAGCTAAAGGTCTCTCCTAATTATAGATATATAGGAAGGGGCCTACTAATAGAAGTATTAAGTATATTGTTCTTCTTTAACTTAATTTAGTAACTTCTAATTAGTCTTTTGCTATAGGGATTAGTTAAAAAGATAAATCCCTGCGAGAATTAACTCTAGCTATATTTCTAGGGGAAGATTAGCTCCCTCTCGTATCTTAATACCTCTTAGAATTGCCTCCTAACTAGTATGCTCTAAACCGCCTACTAGCTCCTTTATATCTACTAGGGGCGTCTTAAGTATAATTCTATTATTCTTTGCCTAGTATTAATAATATATATTGCTATTAATAGCGATTATAGCTATCTTATTATCCTAGCGGATAATATAAATTACTAATCTATATTGCCTTCTAACCTAGCATTTAAAGTAGAAAAGTATTATAAAGACTTCCTTAAGCAAACGTTATATTAGGGGGAAACCCTATAGCTTGCCTGAGTATTCGTTCTTAATAATTAGGATATAGAGGGCTCCAAAGATCGCTTCAAAAGGGTAATAAAAAATATCCTAGAAGATATAATAATATAGACGAATTGCTTTATTTTCCGACTTTAAGCGTGAGATAACCTTCTTTATATAGGTTCTAGTATATCTTTCGCATTATATCTGCATTAGGCTATATATCTTTACCCCCTGAACGTTCTTAACTATATATTCGAGAGCCTTAGGGCCTAAGTGCCTAGAACGAAGATGCTATAAGTATGCGTTATCTAATCGATCTCTGCGATAGTTATATATATCTTATCTACGAGGGGCTGTTACTAGCTAGGTTATAGCGACGATATATACGAAACTTATTAGCATACTTTTAAGAGGGTATAAAGAAAGGGGGTTATATTTAAGGAAGACTAAATCATGCTTTCGGATTAGTATAGCAATAACTACGCTTCGAGCAAGGTTTCCTATGCATAAAGTATAGTTAAGTCTATAAAACTAGATCTTCTATATATTAAAGCGACTTTTAGATATAATATTAATATAAAAACCTTTAATATAAGCGACGTTCTTAAGTATGAGATTACCCGACCCCTATCTATATTAACCCTTAAAGATCCCTTTAAGAACGCAGGTTCCCTAGCCTATAACTAGGATCTAGGTTATACCCGCTTCTATAATATCTTCCGGGCCGGACTCTATATAGGAGTTATCTAGTAATAGCGATTTATTATTAACTAAGTGCATAATACTGCAGTTATTATAGATTATACTATGCGAGAAGATATATAGCGGGGCAGAGGCGTTAAGCGAGTATATCCCTAGTATAATCGCTTTAGGAAGGCTTTATAGATTAATTAATATAGCTATAATATTAGATAGGACTCTAGTATTTAACCCCTAGCTATATCTACTATTCTAACTACTTCTTCTACTACTATTTCTACGCTATTAGCCTCTTCTGCTATATAATCCGCCTCTTTTACAGTTAGTATTACTTATCTAGTTCGAGATCTATCCTTTGCGCGTAATAGCAGCCCTTATATTTAACTATTCGCTTTAATTAAGCCTAGAAAGGATTTCCTAAGCTTCTTTATTATTTATAGAGATCTAGTAGAACCTATAGGATCCCTTATAAGCATACTCTAGGCGCCTATATATCTTAGGGGTCTAAGAATGCTCTTCTCTATATAAGTAGCTAATAAGATATGCGTTAGAGGGGTTATTAGACCTTCTACCTAAAGTAGCAAATAGAGCGTTCGATCTATAAGAGCCCTTAGCAAGCGAGTATTTATAGGCTAGGGCTAAGAAGATAATCCTATATTATTCTAATATATATATTAGAAGCCTTAAACTAGTATTTATAATAAGCTATATAAGCTTAGTGCGAGCCTAATCCGGGGCGAGTTAATATCTAACTGCTTTAAGGAAGGTTTATGATATAAGTTCTCCCTAGACCTCTAGGATATTAAGTCTTTTTGCTTCTATATAGTAATAATACTACTCTATATATTAAGTAGAGGGGTTGATATTTAAATTAGCTTTATTAAGCAATTGAAGATAGTTCTTGCGAGCTATATTAGCAACTATAAGTATTATAGGTGCGAGCTGCCTCTTAATCTTATATATAAGGGCTTATAGAGTTACCCTTAGCTAGGTATTATTATTTAGGATAGCTAATTTAGCGTTAGTTAGAATAGGGTTCGAGACTATCTTATTAACCTATATCTAGAGGTTAAGGTAATATATCGAGAGGGTCTGCTAATCTGAGGAAGTTGCTATATAATTCTTAATTGCTATATTATAATCTATTTTTATATCCTTATAAATAGCAATCTAAGGTATTTATAGAGATTCTAGGAGGGAGAATAATCCCCCTATTTTATTAGAAATAATATTTACTTCTTCCTCGCTTCCCTAGGTTTCTATAGTTAGATAGATATTCTCTAGAGCGCTCTTAGGAGCCTCTATTAGATATTTAGCTTCCTCTAGATACTATTTTACCTACTTAGTATACTCTTCCTAGTATTTCGTATTTAAGAGAGCTTAGCGCTTAGTAATAAACTTAGAGATCTTTAGGGCTATAGTTACTTATAAAGGGTTAGGGTAATTATCTATATCTAGGTTAATATAATCCTAGAGGCCTCTTAGGTATATATAGAACTTAAAACGGGTATACTATATAGGCTAGTTGCTTCTAGATATAAGAATATCTCCTATAAGGGGAATCTCATTATTAGTAGAGGATATAATAGATAAGAATAGTAAAGGAATTAATAAAAAGGGTAGGAATAGGTTTCCTATATATAACTCGTAGCAGAGGGGTTTTTTAAGCTATTATTAGAGCTAGGCTTATAACTCTTATAAGTTATAAGCGCGCAGGTTATTAGGAATAAAGGTGTATTATAGAAGTAACTATTCGGAAGGGTCTCCCGTATTACGGGTTAATATCTATATATGCAGCTTACGTAATACTGCACGTCACGTGGTAGGCCGTGAGGCTGCGGCTCAAAGTGAGGATATCGCAACATATTCTATATAATATAGCTAATATCTATAAATAGCATCTATTAGTAAGTAGCTAGTAGTGCTATAATAACTATTATTATATATAAACTCTGCCTCAGGTAACTAGATAGCTTATTCTTATAGCAAGTTGCTAGTATATACTTATAGGTACTTCTCTAATATCTAGTATATCCTTTCTAACTACCTATTAGTCTAGGGGTAGTATATATTAGAAAGGTAGCGCTTAATAGCCCTCTCTCTCGTGAACTCCTCCTAAAATTAGCTAGTTAGGAGCTTATCTTAGTTACTAATAATACCCTCTAGGGTATTAAAGTATTATTTAACCTATTTATAAATAATCTGCGCTAACTTACTAGCTATTAGCTGCTTTATTATTAGGATAAATATAGCAAACTTAGTTATTTAGCATATAATAATAAGAACTATATTATATTCCCTGCCTTTATACTAAGAGCTTACTAGTAATCTAGTAATAAAGTCTATGCTAATTTCCTAGAATAGGTATATAATTAAGGGTAGTAGTTATAACTTTCTATAGGGCTTATGCCTTAGAATGCGGTTCCCTTAGTATGTATAGCACCTTATAATATAATTATATATATCTATAGCTAAGTTTAGCTAATAGAAGTTCCTTGAGATTAACTTAGTATTACCCCTATATAACCCGCCCTATAGTTATTATAGTATTAGCAAAGGATTTCTAGCCTTAGAAACCCCTCTTATAATATCTCTAACTATTCCTTATAGAATAAGGTTCTATAACTACTAATGTTAGTCGGTAGGTTACGTAATCGTTACGTAAGCAGGGGTAATAATAGTAATAGTAAAAGAAGTAATAGTATTCTTCGTTTTTATCTAAAAGAGGGAGTTTCTAGGAGGGATTCACCTCTTATTTATACTAGAGGTAAGGTATCTAGAACCTTCTATGACGCGTAAGCTGCTTAGAAATCAAGCCCTACTTATTTCCTTATAT
>JAOQIF010000953.1:0-33189 GCA_026260285.1 Colletotrichum sansevieriae
TTATTATTATTATTATTATTATTATTATTATTATTATTATTATTATTATTATTATTATTATTATTATGAGGATACTTCTATTATTTATTGAAGAATATAGAAGTTATATCTTTCCTATGCGAAGTAGTATTATTTCTCTATATAAGAGAGTATATCTCAAATCTATCCTATTTTATAATATAAAAGTATTTTTAAGTATTATTATTATTATTTTCTTTATTAAGGAAATAAATCCTCTTTTTATTAAGGTAGTAAGTACCTTTTTATCAAGATTAAGGATATAAATTCTTTTCTATTTAAGGATATAAAATCCTTATGTATTAAGAATATAGGATAAAATGTCTTTTATGTTTATAAATAGAAATCCCTTCTTTTTATTAAGGATATAAATCCCTTTTTAAGGAAGTAAATTCCTTCTTATTAAAGAGGTAAATCCTTTTATATTAAGGAAATAAGCTCCTTCTTTCATTAAGGCAATATATTCCTTTGTTTATTATTATATATTATTCGTTTTATTCTTAAAAAGATAAGATCTCTTATAATTATTATAGTTATAAAACATAGGAATTTTTATTATAGAGAATAAATCCCTAATATTATAGGAAACAGATTCCTATTATTTATATAAAATAGATTCCTAGTATTATAGGAAGTAACTCCCTAATATTTAAGGAAATAAATTCCTAGTATTATAGGAATTAAATTCCTAGTATTATAAGAAACAAATCTTTAGTATTCTAGGAAATAAGTTCCTAAGAGAGTAAGGAATAATTCCTTGAGATATTAAGATATTTCTAGAGTAAATAAATCTCTAGTATAATAGGGAATAAACCCTTAATATATAGGTGTTTTATATATTATAGAGATTAAGTTCCTTATTTCTTATAAGGGATAATTCTCTTATGTTTAGTTTTTAAGAGATAAGTCTTCTTAGTTTATAAGAGATTAATCTCTAAGTTTATAAGAGAAAGGTCTCTAGTATTATAAGAGATAGATCTCTAAGGTAATAGGGAATAAAATCCTTATATTTATAGGTAATAAATCCCTTAGATATTAGGGAGTAAAATCCTTAGATATTAGGGAATAAAACCCTTAGATATTAGGGGATAAATCCATTGGATATTAGGGAATAAATCCCTTGGATATTAGGGAATAAGTCCCTTAGATATTATAAGGGAGTAAATCCCTAGGATATTAGGTCCTTATCAAATCTCTAAGGTATTAAGGAATAATCCTTTTTATATAGAGAATAAATCTCTAAGGTATTAAAGAAAGAATCCTTTTTATATAGAGAATAGATCTCTAAAGTATTAAGAAAAAAATCCTTTTTATATAGAGAATAAGTCTCTAAGGTATTAAGGGAAAAATCCTCTATATAGAGAGTAAATCTCTTAGGTATTCAGGAAAAATCCTTTATATATAGAGAATAGATCTCTAAGGTATTAAGAAGTCCTTAGATATTTCTTAGATAATATATAGATATTTCTTAGATATTTCTCAGTATTACTTAGAGGTTTCTCGGATTTATCTTAGATTTATCTTAGATATTATTTAGGGGTTTCTCAGATTTTTCCTAGATTCTTTCTTTAGTATATCCCTTATAATAAAAGGTAGAGTATACTTAGCTAGAGCTAGGCTTATAACCTCTTAGGTTATATAATTATATTATATAATACTTTATAAAGTAGCTTAGGTAATAATAGGGTTATTCAAAGAAATATTATTTTAGCTTACTAACTAGTAACTAGCTAGCTAAGAGGAAAGGAGGATTATTTATACTTATCTTAAGCCTTCTAGAGGCTTCTATTACGTAATTACTTATATAATAGCTTATATAATATATTACATATATATTTAGCCTACTGAGGCTCAGTTATATATCAAAGTTATAGCTTAAACCTTTTTAGCTCTAGCTAGAAAGCATACTAAAGATAAGGCTTTCTAGGACTTTCTAGATCTTTCTATCCATAGTATAGCTAGTATTATTAGTACTATAATATACTGTGCTGTATTATATAGTATATTCTTAAGTATTATTAAGTATTATATATTTTATAGGTCTTCTTTATATAGGGTTTTATGAGATATTTATATAATATCTTATAAAAACTGTTTTAAAATGCTATTAATAAATTAAATACTTAATACTTAAGCCTTATATTATAATAATTTATATAATATATCTAAAACACTCCAATTTATACTGTATATTTATATTTTTTATATTATATTTTATATTATTTCAAACTGCTTTAATTATAGTAAATATATTTAAATGAAACTCACTTGTTATAGTTAATAAGTATAAAATAAAATTAAAGTAAATTTTAGAAGTATAGTATAATTAATATTTAACAATAGAATTAAGATCTAAAAATAAAGCTAATATTAATTAATTATATAGCAAATACAGTATCAAGCTTTTAAAAGTCTTATTATAAGCCTATAACTGTCTGTCTAGTACGCCTATGGCTATACTGAGGAGGTAATAGGAGGTTTTATAAAACAGCAGTAAATAGAAAGAATAAGGCAGTGAATAATAACAAACGTAGGTTTGAATTAATAAGTTATCAAGGTGTAAAAGTCTTGGTCTCTTATATTCTATTCTAGTGATTCTATTTATAGGTTGCAGACGCCACATGACAGTGACTGTACGCCACTGTACAGTGACCTTTACAGAAGTAAGTTAGATACTAAGAGAGGGGGGATAGGGTGAGGGTGCTAGATTGTTAGGGGCAAGGATATATACTTCTAGCACTAAAAAACTCCATGTGTTAGTGTTCCATAAATTGTTCCACAAATTGCACGCAATCCACCACGGCCGACGGCTCCATCCTCTTCCCACCTCCCGAGTACTTGTCCACCGCGCATTCGCTGCGCAGCGACATGGAGCCGTGTATACACAAGGATATATCCCGGAACAAATGGAGAGAACGTGCAGCCCGGCCCAGCCCAGCCCAGCTGAGAGGAGAGGCCATCAGCCTGCCTCTCATCTGCGTCTCTGCGCCCTCTTAAGGGGTAGGCAGCATATAGTGACTAGGTGAGCTCAGGTCCGCTCCAAGCCACTTCCCCAAGCCCCCAATTTATCATCCCGTACCTGGATCTGGTCTCCATCTCCAGCAAAAGGTTGCGGCCCTTCAGACGACCAATCTACACCTCCATCGCCGACCCACGGCCGTCACAGCGTCTTTCCCAGTACTGCCTGAGCCCACGGTGCTGGACTCCTATGGCATTATTCTGATCTCTCTGTCTTGTTGGTCCTTTCCGAAGCGCTCTGTCACGCGCTTCCGCTCGAACCAGCGACAATTTCGAATCAGGGTGTATTATATCCACTACGAACCGCCCTATTCCGCCGACCGAACAACCAACAGCAGCGCCCAAAGATACCCTACTCCGAGTCGCTTGAGAGACTCGGGATTGATTTGCAGAGTAGCCGTAGAGGTGATGTGAAGGAGTGGCGATATCGACGCGATTAATTGTACGACGAAATGAGCGGCCCGTATGATTATGGCTTCAGGCCTGCCCACGGCCAGTCGCCAATGTGAGTGCTTCCCTCCGATACATCTGCCTCTTGTGATCTGGTGACAATTGCTGATCGCGTGTGCTTGTCTCTAGGAGCCCGGAGACTCCGACGACTGCATATAAGATCGACGTAAAGAGAACGAAGACGAAGAAATGGGTAGAGGCGAAGACCCAAAACTACGATGGCGATGACTGGGGTAACGACTTCGATGAAGAGCCTGAGGAGCCTGTGCCTGTACCGCCTCTCAAACCGACGTCGGGTTTCCGTCAGCCGAGTCCCAGCCAGGCAACTACCGCGAACCTTCCGTCGAACCAGCCGCTTACGCCTCAATCTGCG
This sequence comes from Colletotrichum sansevieriae, assembly GCA_026260285.1. Taxonomy (NCBI): domain Eukaryota; kingdom Fungi; phylum Ascomycota; class Sordariomycetes; order Glomerellales; family Glomerellaceae; genus Colletotrichum; species Colletotrichum sansevieriae. The sequence goes on from JAOQIF010000953.1 coordinate 3,860, forward strand.
GGACCTGTGCCGATGATGCGGCCGCAGCAGTCGGCCGCGAACGAGTCGGGGTTGTCAAGCAGTTCTCGCGCTACAGTCGGCCTTCCATCTCTCCATATTCAAACACAGCAGCGACCTGCGCCGCCTGTTGTTCACCCCGAGTCCAATGAGACAAGACCTCAATTTGTGTCCGGTCCGTCCTCAATGGATAGCGTTTCCGATAAGGGACCTTATGAACACCTTGTATCGCCGCAGTCAGCAAACACTGGCCCGGGAGCCGCTGCTTTTATTGGCCACCACGAGCCTCCACGTAGTATAACGTCTCCAGTGGGCGCCCGGCGCACCTCGCCAGCTCTGCCAGCTCCGACGCAACAGCCTGCGCAGCAGCAAGTTACTAGTTTCCCGCCTCGCAAGAGTAGCATGGGCCAGCACGATGCCGATCGTCAGGCGAATTCTCGCTCCAGTTCCACTCAGTCTCCGTGGATGGAGCAAAGATCGCGGTCGCCTTCGACTATGAGATCGCCAGGCACCTCCTCAACTGCGAAGGCGCAGCCATTCGTCCGTCCGGCGGACATTTATCGTCGCGCGGAGAATGATAAGGACAAGGAACGAAGATCCGCGGAGTCAGGAAGGCCTAGCCTGGATAGTGCTGGGGTTCCAAGGACTGACCGATCAATTTCGCCTGCCAATGCTGAAGAACAAGTGAGGGGCAGAGATTTGGGTTTGAGCAAGCCCCAACGAGAAGATGCACCCCAAGCACCAGTTAACCTACGGCCCGTCTTGGAGCCGGTTGCCGAGAGAAAGAGCGAATGCGGCTTCGACCGCCTGCTTGCTCACCCTCAGAGTCAGGCGCAACAGCCCACGAACATCACCTCGACATCATCTGGACGTCCTCAAGTAGCTGTGCATGCGCCCGCGCCTGCGCTTGCGCCAGAACCTCAGCTGCAACGCCCAACCAATGAAGAGGCCGCCGAGCAACGCCACTACTCCTCCAGTCCTCGCCTGCCAGATCTTGCTCGCATGTCTCTCTTCGGGGACGATTTCTTCTCCAACCCAGGCAAATTCGCCAACGAGGCGCCGCCAATGCCGTCTTTACCCTCGCAGCAGCCTGGTGCAGCTCGGTCTGCTGGAAGCTTGTCAACCATGGACGAACCAGCGACTCCTGCTGCGCTGTCGACATCAAGTTCAACTCCCCAACCGGTCGAGTCGCAATCGGGCCCTGATCAATCCGACACGAAGGAGTCCGCGACATCAATACAGCCGTCGCCTAGCAAGGAAAACATTGAGCCGGTTGGCCTTGGCTTGGCTTCTCAACCAATCCGTCCGTCCCTTCCCGGAGGCTGGGTGACCGAGACTCTTTCAGTAAGGGATCAGCAGACGCCCTCAGCGTCCGCAGAGAAGAAGACGTCTGGCCTGGACCCGGGCGAGGTTTCTCCCATAACTGATAACGAAGACGATGAACTCCGTGGAAAAGGTGTTGTGACTGTTAAAGACAGAGTGTCGATACCCGTTTCGATTCCCGGGACCTCAGAGCGCGTGTCTGAGTTCTACAATCGGGATGCCGATCAGGCTGATGCTGCCATCGATCCTCCAGCCCCGCTGAATCCTCGACCTTCTGACAACTCGCCGTCGGATTTCGTGTCGCCGGAGAAGCTGCAGCGCGAATCAACAATGAGCACTGTAACATCTCCATCCCCTGTCAAAGAGAGCGACAAGCTGAGGGAGGAAATCATGCGCAGCCTAAGCCCGGTTCGACCAACGAGTGACTTCAAAGACTTTGATAAGGATCGGACATCCGGCCTGACGGTCGAGGAGGATAGTGGTCCTCGCGAAAGTACTTACCTACATGGTGTCTATGATGATTATTGGACCGCCGGTGATGATAGGCCAGACCTGCCTGAATTTCTCAAACCAGAGCCGGAGGTCGCGAAATCTGCCGGCAAGGACATCTCGGATGTACCTCCGCTCAGCCCGCGCAAGGAGGCCACAGGAACACCCCCGAAGATTGGTCGGCGATTTTCCTGGGAGGCGGAGTCGGAGAAGGCCATGCCAGGACAAACCGATCCTCAAAAGAACCTCTTGACCGAGCCCCAAACTGCCTCCGTGGGTACTGTCAGCTCGTCTCCTCTGGGCCAGCATCGTGAACAATTGCAACCCGTGTCATCTGAAGAGCCAAAAGACGCCGTGCAAACGCAGCCTCCCGCCATCACTATGGACGAGATGCATATCGCAGTGCCACCAAATTCAAGCACGATATCACACCAAGTGTCGCAGGTGAGCTCGGTGCCAGGAGAGCGGCTGGGTTCAGATGTCATTGAGCCTCCGTCCCCAGTGTCGGTAGCACCTGATAAGAACATCGCATCGGTCGCACCAACCCGGCGACTGTCCCTCGCGGAAGAAAAGTCAATGAATCGGGTCTCATCATCCAATCTCGTGTCCCCCAGTCCTCCGCCAGGCGACCATCCGGCGCTGGCTCAATCTTCGGATGCGACGCCACCGCCGGCGTCACCGGAGCCTTCACAGCAGCAAGCGGTTGTGCCCGTTAAGATCACAAACTTCAGAGAAATCATGGAGCTTCAAAGCGCATCAGAGAGGATCAACAAGTACAACGAGACGAGAGCGCAGTTTGCATCAATGGACTCCGGGTTGGACAACTGGTTAGCCACCCTCAGGTCTCAGCACCCGGAACACGCAAACGCAACTGCGTCGTATGCAACAAACATTTCAAATGCTGGTCAAGGGCAGTCTTCACCGACTGCATCACAGCCAAATTCCCAACAGCCTTACTACCAACAGTATCTCAACGCCAGTTCAACCAATGTTAGTACAGCTGCTGCCACTTCAGGCCGCCCTCCCGCGGGCAGCGTGTCCATGGGGTCCCATTCGCCTTCGAGCGATTTCAAGCATTCGAGCGGTCAAGTTGGGGCGAAGGGCAAGGGGCTGTTGCTTGCGGCGGGTAAGGCGGGAAAAGGTCTATTGAGCAAGGGAAAGAACAAACTCCGTGGCACTGGGGACAAGGTATTTCTTTAACATTCCTCCGGTTGGGGTCATCACATCACAGGGCATGCAATTGTCCGGATTGTCTGAGCATTTGCTCCCACCATCCCAAGGGCCGTTCTGTTTTCTTTCCTCCATTTTTCTCTGGTAATCACCTATGAGCCATGTGTCTTTTTTCTGGCCAGGATGATGGGACTGTAGGACTAAGGAATGCTACGACTTCATTTTGCACGATCATGTAACCCCTGTGGTGCCTCGGACATTGAAGACTCCACGTGGCATACTATGGTGATCATCTCTAATTGTTTGTTCTCCTACAGAACGACTCGTCGCCCCCGACGGTCCGACCTCAAATTAGGGCCAAAGCAGAGCGGCGCACGTCATGGGGCATTAGCCTCGCATCCCGCCCATCACCCCGTGCCGACAGTCATGCGCATTCAGCTTCATTCTCAGCATCGCTATCGGGCCCAGCAGCCAGCTCACGGACCATCCCGGAACATCCGGCATCCCCGACTCCACAGCCTCAACTGCCCCAGACGTCGCGCGCCTTCCCATTCGATGCCTTGACTCAAGACAGGCGGGCTTCGGCTTGGGCTCCACCTCGGCCCCAGACCCCCAAGCATTCCGCCGGTGCTCACCGGAACAGTGATTCGGAGCCCGTGTCCCCCGTTTCGGACACACATTCCGCATCGGCATGGAATGATCACGGCAAGACCACAAAAGAGGCCTTCGACAGTGGTCTCAGTGGTGGCGGCGATATTCAGGTCCCAAGACCTATCCGCAAGACCCGGCCTTCTTGGGATTCGTTGACAGGCACACCCTTGGTTGAAGAGGTTTGCAGTCTGGGCCATACCAGAGATCCGAGTCCTCACACACATCTTGCTTCTCGTGCTCCGGCCGTTGCACAAGCACAAATTACTTCATCAGCGAAGAACTCAACTGATGAGGATGATTGGGTGGTTGTTTCGCCGCAGTCACCACCTTCAGCGCGGGCGTACCTGGTGTCACCTGAATCACCACCTTTGGCGCGATCTTTCCAACCCATAGGAGCCAGCAGAGATGTGTCTGGGACGGAAGAAGGAGAGTCTCTCGGGCGAGATGTTGTTCCTCAAGTGACGCAGGCGCAACAGCAGGTGCAGCATCATGTTGAACGCCAACTGCCTGAACAAGCCCTACCAGCGGCGCAATTCAGTCCGTCGGTTCAACATAATCCTCAACAAGAAACTGGATCCCAAGTACCGCTGCAGGCCCAATTCCAACCTCAATCAGCTCAGCATCAAACTCTGAAGCAACTCCCCTCCCAACAACAAAAACAACAACAACAACAACCAAAAGTATCAACTCAGCGCCAGTCCTCCTTCGTTGGTCTTCCGCCCATCCGACGAACTTCTACGTTTGGTATGAATCTCACGAGAAGGGCAAAAAAGCGTTTCCCTTTGGATGAAGACCATGATGACAGTCATGTCCTCGTGTCATCCCCAATAGGCATTGCGGGCCAATTCGGACCGGATAATATTACCACGTTGCAAGGCCAGCAATCAAGTGAAGGCGTTTCGGTCCAGTCTGCGCAGCCTGCCCGAGCCGAGACAGGGCTTTCGAATTTCCGCAAAGACAGCGCCATCTCGAATAGAGTCGTCTCAGCCACGTCTACTCAGGCGGCGACACTCGCAACGGAAAGCACCGGAGTCGACTGGAGAGTTGATGACGAAAAGCGACCCTTGGATCCCCAGCATTCTTTCCGACCTGGCGGGCCCAATCCCGCTCCCATTGACACAAGACTTGCCATGCAACATGATGGACGAACCGGGGGTAAGGCACTAGCCCCTGGTATGCGGTCGCAGATGGGAGTGGTTTCCCCAACAGTTGAAGGCAATCCTATTCAGCATTTGCCGCCACAAGGTCCATGGAAACTGGAAGAGTCACACCTGTCGGAGCCGCTTCTACCTGCCAGCCGTAATCGCTTGTCCGGTAGTTCAGCTTCTCCTTACCAACCGTCCTTCGGTTTTGATAAAGAGACTGGAGTTCACCCCCCAACGGCACAGCTGCCACCTCGCCAAAAGTTCTCTGAAGTGCCTCCCTCATCAGCACAGCGATATCCCGAGTTGTTCACCTCGCCACCCCAAGGCTTTCCGAACCCTTGTTCTCCGATAGGACCCTGGACCCCTAATGAGCTAGGATACCAATATTACAGCAGAGACGATACTTCTTTACAGCGGGCTCGAACAGCTGACTCCGAAGTCAGCAGCGTTGAACCCTCCGGAGATGATGAGCGGGATAGAAGTAAACGTGACTCCGGATTCTTCAAAGAAGTCGGTGTTCGCTTCTCACGAACTTCTTCGAACGAAAGGCAAAACTCGAAAGACAATGTCGAGCTCACTGGCCTCGCTGCCGACTCTTCGGAAAGGGAAAAGATGACCGTATCAAGCATCGCTACAGGAGAGATCCAAGTTCGCCAAAAACGGCGCTCTAGTTTCTTCCTCAATTTAGGCCGTCAGAGGCTTTCGGACGCTGAAGTGGCTGGTAGTCAAGCGGCTGAAGGGGTCTCATCATCGCCCAGAGCAAGTCCCAACTCCGGCTTTTCTCCTCAGCTTCAACAATCTGGCGGGCCCGCAGAACGAAAGAGGTCGTGGCTTGGCACAGCAGCCAATGACTCATCTGCGGCTCTCCCAAATCTGTCTCGCTCTTCAACTTCAACTGCTGGGAACGAGCAAGCTGGCAGCTCCAAAGCTCCCCCGAAGAAACACTTGTCTAATCTAAGCAAGATCTTCAACCGTACCTCCAGTCAACAAGACCTGCAACCACCTCAGAAGCCTGGTACTTTTCACTCAGTAGCATCATCGTTCCAAAGCTATCATCTAGGAAACCAGTCTGGCCCGTCTGGTTCCCAACTTACACTTGGCCGAGAGCGTAGCAATACTACTGGTTCCGGCCCCTTTGGTTTGTTACAGACGAATAAGCAGTTACAGGCTGTTGGAGAGGAAGATCGTGGAAGGAGAAGCTCAGCTACCGGTTTTCTCTCTGGTCTATTCAGTACTAGCTCAACCAAACTCCAAGAGGCCCAGCAGCCGGCGGGTGCTGCACCACACCAAGTCTCACCGCAGTCCACGACGACACATTCTGGACATCAACATCATGCTTCACACCTTGGACCTAATCGTCAAATGGGACTACCGCAGCAATCTGGGTCCCAGCCGCAACAGAAAAGTGACCTTCAAGGATGGAGAACATCAGACGCTGAACCTCAACTGCAGCCGCCTGCGCCGCAGTTGGAGCAGCCCCCGAGACCTATTAGTTACGATCTTGCCGTCGCAGGGGCGCGACCCGTGTCCGAAATCGAAAGTGAAGACCAGAGGGTATTTATCAGAGAAGGATCTGGTGCGGCGAGTCATCAAATCGGTCATGATCAGAATCTTCAAAGGGTATCTCCACGTGTGCCAGACAGTGACGTTCCACGATCGACAGAGGTCTTAAGTCATCCGCATTCATCAGTCACGTCTCATCTGGGCAACCAGCAACATACTTTTCCAGCTGTGCCACAATCCCGCGAAGAACCAACGCAACCTGCGCAGCGTCGGGACTCAAGTCAGCCTCAACAGAACCTCAGCAGCGCAAACGATGTCAAGGAGCAATCATCAGCAAGGTCCGTGAGTGGACGAGTGCAAGTTGCTGATCCTCAAAGAGCACGATTTTCTCAAACTCATGCGTTGGGAGTCCTGGGACGTGACGGGCACAGACAAGGCTCGAGTCCAGCTGCGTCCTTCCAGGCTCCGTCACTTGCGAACGGGCTGGTCAACGAGTCTGACATATCACAACAATCATCTGTCTCTGCTTCGCAGCAGCCACCAAATGTTGTTCAATTCCAGCCCCCGGTTGCTGCTCCAGATGTAGACAGACAAACACTGGTTGATAACTCACCTCGTAGACAGGCTGACCCCTTTGGAACAGGAGGATTGCGTCAATTTGACCAGATGTCTAGGCAACCATTCCCGTCGGTGCCTTCGACAAACCAGTGGAAGACTCCGGCTCCAATGGAGGGAGGCTCAAGTCAATTCTCCCAGGCTTCAGCTCATTCGACACAAGGACCCTCACTTCCCCATTTCCTGGGTCAAGAACAGGACCAGAAACCAGACGCGCATCCTCTGAAAGATCAAGGGCCGAAGAACGCAGTCTCCAAGTGGCTCAGGAACAGGTCTCCGACCCAAACGGCGGCGCCGCAATCTCAGCAAGGCCATACAAAGGAGCCGACTGCCAAGGCACTATTCAGCGCTTTCAAGAGGGCATCAAAACAAGCAGATTATCGACCGCAACCAGCACTTCAACCCGATCAGAGACCACAAATGCAATCGATCCAAATGAGATCGGGCCAGCAGCTAACACCGCCGCCTGGGCCTTTAAACCATCGAGCGCCCCTCCCAACACAAGATTCTAACATCAACTATCAGACGCAATTTCAGGCTCCTTCACCATCTGCATCTTTGGGGCAGCGGCCGCCTCCGCAACATGATTTCTCCAGCGCAAGTTCTGAGAAATCCCAGGGCACAGGTCAACTGCAGTACCGTAAACCATTGGGTGAAGCCGTCATGACCCGAGCTGTCCCTAGTGGGCCAAATCCCGTCGCAAGCATGCCTCCCCTTCAGCCCTATCAAGAACCCCAGTATGACCAGGTTCCTATTCCGCGGGGATATGCCGCTGTTCATGGAGAAGGAGGCATAGCTCCTTCTCCATATGACATCGGACGCCCCTCACCGCCTGCGCATTATCCTCACCGCCAAATACCACCGACCCAACCACACCGGGGCCAGCCTTCTTTCAGCCAAGGAGAACCATCGATGCATGACCCGTCGCGGGGTCCGTCGCCGCACTTCCAGCCGCAGAGCCAACTGCACGTTCAAAGTCATACCCAGCATGCAGCATCGCCGCAAGTCGATCGAAGGATAAGTTCAACTTCTCATCAGTCACATATTTCGAACGCAAGCCATGGTTCACAGCGTAGCTTTCTAGGTCCCACTGGCGCAATTCCACAACAGCAATCATCACAAGACCCAGGACCAGCGCGCCTTGTATACCAGCATGGAGGATCAAACGACCAATTTCGGCACGATCACCGAGGAGACCCTCAGGTCAATCCTCAAGTCTATGCTGAGCCACAGGGCCAGCGGCAGTCGAACAATGAAGTCCTATCGGAAGTAAGCCGTCAGGCTCAACCATCCTCCCAATACCGACCATCTCCAGCCAAGGTTTTCAACCAAAACGCCGCTCCTGCGCAAATCCAGCCTTCTCACGGTGAAGGCTTACGAGAGTCAAGCGTAGTGATCCCCCGCGGAGAGCAAGTTCACCATGATGGAGCCTCCCAAACCCCGCGTAGCGAACCCAATGCGCTCTTGAACGCACAGGCGTGGCCGCAAGGACTTGCTATCGATGCTGGCAACGTTGCTGTGAGCAATTCACGTAGCATGTCTCCCGCCGCCCAGATTGTCGTAGACAGCGTTGTCGCACCCAATCCACCTGCACTAGCAGTTCCACATTTGAGCGCCAACGTGCAGAAAGCGAACCAGGAAAATTCAGACGATATTTACGATTCCACTTCTCGTCTGCCGTCGGGCCCGCCTCCGCCACCTGCACAGCCCGTCATGGCCCTAAGGACTGGGCAAAGCCAGCTTAGCGAAAGTTCAGCTGATGGGGCTCCACGCAATGCCAAACACACCAACGCCGAGACCAATGGCAATGGCAATGGCTATGGTTCGACAACGCTCAGCCGAGGCAAAAGCACGAGAGCGGAACTGGAAGACACCGAGGATGAGCGCATGAGGACTATGCGCCTTGAAGCTCAAGAGGAAAAAATCCTTGTCGACCCCTACGAAGAGAAGCAATCCTCAGGGAACAAATATAGAAAAGAAGATGACCCAGAAGCGCCGCAGATGAGCGCGACAAGCTATCCCTGGCAAGAATGGAATCCGTACGGCGCCGGCAGCTTCGAAGACTGCGACTAGTTGTAATACGCCTTCACTTGCGGTCAACGAAGAAGCACTTCAAGCAAATGTCCATACATAACATTTTCAGGTACAAAGAGGTGGGATCATAGAACCATTCACTTCGTGCAGGAAGCTAAATCAAGCACGTCCGTATGTTGTCAGTATGGATCCGGATCAAGTCGTAACGGAATATCCAGTGAAGATGGGTCCGTGAGACAGGATTTAATCGGATTTAATTCTCTTCATCTGCACGTCTTTTTCGGCTTATATGTAGTGTTCTTTAACCCTGATCCCTTGTGCTCGCACGCACATCGCTCCATCTGAAGATTCAACCCGGCATGTCCTCTTCACTTTCAATGTTTCGTCGCTACGTTGTACGCCGGGGGAAGCGATTCACGCTTCACCGGCTGCTTCTCTTTATCCATCCAGGGTACTTCCGGAACACCAGACGAGTATGGCGGAGGCAGTGTAGTCGTCGACTCCCTCTTGGAATCTGTTTTGTTGACGCTACTAATCGAGTCTCGAAATCGACTGAAGGGACTCGACATGAAGGACACACGTCCAGCCTGTTGCTGAGAAGGTGCAGGTGGAAATGCTGTTTTTTCCACATCCCGGGATGCCTGTGGTGCATTTCTAGCGTCGATGGTTTCCAACTGTGCGGGATCTCCAGAAGCATTGCGAGGAATGTCTCTCCATCGACCGAAAGGGCCTCCCATGAAAGGAGGGCGAAATGGCGGACCCGTGTTGGATCCAAATCCTCGTCCACATCCTCCACCGCCCCCGGCACGCTGTTCAACCCAAGCAGCCCGAGCAGCACGGCGTCGCTTGCAGCCACACATTTGGGATGCGTCCGAGACGGCCAGTTTCGTTAATACGGATTTCTTGGGTGATGTAGATGAGCTCAATGCGCGTCGTTGCAGTAGACTCGTTATGTCCCGATACCGAGTGGTGGCAAAAAAGGCACCAGAAGAAAGAAAGTAAGGCTGCTCATCGGACAACTTGACAGACTTGGGGTATCTTATACACAATACTCAGCGACTGTGCACGGTTCACAACATCCTAGCAGTGGCGACAATCGAGACATGCCAGGTGAGTGAGGCAGCCATGGCAGACCGCGAATACGATGACATGCAGCTACTTCAGACGAAGGCGTCATGCGCCTTGTCAGCTAACATGGACTGCTTAAATGCACCGAGTGTGCCTGGTGAAGGCAGCCCTTATCCAACCTGCACAGCCACCTGTCCTGTCTCAGAATGAGGGGTCGGAGGTCTGGGAGGCGGAGATTGCGGACGGCTCCTCGTACTCGCCCGTCCGTCGCTTCGGAGGCCTGATCGGGGTGAGGCATTGTCCAGGCGCAGCCCGGCGCAAGTGACTGCTACCGTTGGTGAAGAGAGGGCGGGTTTGAAATTGGGAGAAATCGTCTGTAGTGCCGCATCACTGCAGCAGCGTGGCTCCGCTTGTGCGGCTTCATGTCTTTGCAAGCAATGAAAGACGTCGTTTTACTTCAAGTCTTGAAGGTTTCTGAAGTGTTGAGCCTCATCATGGAGTTCTTATGTTTCGGAAACTAGTTTCTGTCTTGTACTTTGTTATCTTCTCCGTCACTTCATTCGGTACCACAAGTTGATACTGGCTGCGTGCATGTACCCAGCCTTGAATACCTGCCCCGGCGCTGGGCACAGCAAAGTTCTTGGATATCAGTCCGTTCAAAAGTCAAACGCTCAACAACTTGCTCTAGCCAACTAAGGTGCCTCCATCAAACCCGGTGATCGACGACTTCGAGGCTAGCAACATACGTCTCGACGGTGCTGATCTGCCCTCGCATTCTCGCCTATAAAATTAGAACTTCTGTTGCGAGTGGGCTAGCCGGTTCTTCATCAGCACCGACTATTGTCAGTTTCAACTACCCGACGGAAACCGCAACTTCCTTTCATATACATATGGTAGTTGGGTTTCGATGGCCAACCGCAGCGTTCACAGGAGACAACATGGCAAGTTGAAAAGTTAGAGCAACGCGTTTTGAAAGTTTCATACCATCGTCGAGGTCATAAACAATATTAGTGAGAGTCTTGATCCGTACAGCGACGAGGTGGTTCATCATCTTCTCATAGCAATTGATGAGCCGACTTGCAAGGCTACCTACAATGCCTATGCTGGCCTGCACGTATTCATGATTGCAGACTGAACGGACTTGGTCACGGAGGCAAATTCTCTTCGTTTGTGATGCTGCTCCTGGCTATCCCATTTTCCGAGGAACTCGAGCCATACAGCCACAGCGGGCAGCATGTCACCGTGTTTACGGCCCTGCACCACCTCGTTAGCAAGTGTAATACTGCGGTAGCATTTACAAATTTGGTTTCCGTTATTCCCTATCGGTACACGCGGCCCTTTGGATTGCTCCTAACATTTTGACAGTCATCATGCCTACTCAATAACCAGCGGGACGATGCCAGAAACATTTCCCCGGTCCTCGAGTCGGAGGGGTGTTCCCGCCACTCAAACCCGCCATAAGCACACAGAGAGGGATGCTCAGGGCCGTTCACAGACGAATGCGGCTTTGGTGAATCGGGCAGATGCTCAAGACATCAACCACTGCGCCAGGCATACTTGGCTTACGTCTGGTCTATCCCATCAAGTGCTACATAACGCCAGTACATCTGACCCATAAAAATGACCCTATTTTTTCCCCTCACTACATCAGTATATCCAAGGGCGTCACTTATCCCTGTGATTTCCCCCCTACTATAACTACTAAAATCATTATTTTAATTAATATTATAATAGGTTCTAATAATTCTAACGCTTCTTTTAACTCTATAGAGTTATATATTTATATATTACTACCTAAAAACCTTGCTATCGCTTATACTAACGAGTATATACTAGAGCGATATAATATAGCCACTATCCAGCCCCACGAGGCGCTAGAGGTAGAGCCCAGGCCCCCGGGCAGCTTCTAGCCTTTCGATATACCTACCCGGCTATTAGAAGTCCGTGATCTACTAGAGATACCTCTCGACCTCTTCCTCTGCTTTATCCCCTGAGATCTACTTAAGTAGTAGGCTAAATAGATAAATATAGCGCTAGCTAGGTCGAAACTCAGGCCTCTAACCTAGTACTCTCGAAGTAATAAGTAGAGGGATACCTCTACTAATAAGATTTACCTCTTCCTTAGTATTTTAATTTATATAGGAATATACCTAGAAGTTAATATAAAGGGGTACTAGGCTAACTTAATAAAAAGAGAGGATCCTATCTACCGCTTTACCTATTTTATCTCTCGGGACCGCTTCCTCCTCCTTCTATACTAAGTCCGAATATTTAACCTAGCTAAGATCCCCGACTCAGAGCCTCTAGGAACCTAGCGCTAGGGCTAACACCGGGCTAATCGAATACCGAAGGTCTACTAGTAGGTTAATAGCTAGTCTATATATATCTAAGAAGTCGGAGACTACTTCTTCTAGCCCGGGTCTGAACTTACTATTAATAAAGCTATAGTCCGGTTTATAAGCCGGTCTCTAGAGATAATAATAATACTAATAAAGCCGATGCTAACTAGCTTTAAGATATAGATCCTAGCTCAATCGGGGTACTACCTCTAGTAGCTATAGCATATTTATAGCAAGGGGCTATACGGGTTAGTCTACTAAGCCCGGCTAGTATCTAGCGATATAGAGGCCCAGCAAGCGGCGTTAATACTAATATAGCGGGTTATAACCTCCCTCGTTACCCTCCTCTTATTAGCTATCTACTATATATTCCTCGATAATCTATTCGCATTAGTAAAGCTCTTCCAGGCCCTCTAGAGCCAGAATATTAGCGCTACGGGCATATACCAGAAGGACGCTAGTATCGAAGAGATCCTAGTAGCTAAGAAGGAGAACGACGGCAAGGGGATACTATAGGGTACTATATATACAATACCGATATCTAATAGGTAGGTATAAACTTATAAACAGCTTTTGCTAGTTCTATCCATACTAATCTATTTATTATAATACTTCTATAGGTTAATTAGTTTACTTAGAAAGATAACGCCCTTATCCTCTTCCTAACTACTATCTTCCGAGAGACCTCCGAGATAATATAGCGCTAGCGCTGCCCTGCTAGTAACTCCTCTATAAAAAGAGCTGCCTAGCAGGTCTTTAGCGCCGAAGTCCAAAAAGACCTCCTAATCCCTACTACTATCGATAAATATAATTATAATATAAATAGCGTTAATACGAGCGATTAGATAAGGTCGTATTATTAATATAGCAGACCAATTAGAAGAGGCGGTTAGTAAGCCCTTGCCTAGGACTTCCTCCTCGAAGTTATACTTATAAATACCTTCCTTCTCTAGACCTAGGGCGAGCCCGAATAGAGATATATAGAGAGCTAACTACTATAGCGAAAACAGCTTTCTATCTAGTTAATTTAGCGCTATAGATTATTAGCAGAAGCTCGGCAGAGGGCTCGCCCTAGGAGGGCTATAGATAAAAAGAACGACTCTCTTACGTAGTAGTACTATACTTAAGGTCGACGTAGGGTTAATTCGCTCTATATAGCGTATAATAACCTCTCTACTATATAAAAAAGAGTGCTATTAGGCGTTATATCTTAGAATAGCATCAGGAGATGTATATAACGGAAGTACTCTAGGATAGGCTGCCTAGATTGTAACGTCTCTATATATAGCAGTAGAGATTGCTAGTATAACTTCTATACCTAGAATCTCTAGTAAACTAATATACTACTTATTAATTAATATAATTAGGCAGAAAAAGGGGTCCAGAAACGTCTAATTGGCTACGTCTCCGCACGCAGATGTACTGGCGTCATGTAGCACTTGATGGGATACGCTGCTGGCATTGCCAGAGTCCCTGTTTTGGCGTCATAGTAAAGCCCTGGACTACCTGCGTGGGAACTGTGGACAAGAATGGTCAACTACTTGGTTTGGGTCGAGCTCAGGGACAGACGGTACACTTTTTAGTGTGCAAAATCACACGATTGTTTATGCGCGCCACCAGCGACACTGAGCATACTCGCCTTCACGATTTTGGCGATGGTATAAGCGCACCTCAGGCGGGCTCAAGGAATATGGCCAGGCTGAGTTCGCCTTTATTCTGCCATTTGTGTCCAATGGCTTGAGCCATGATAGAAGGCGTGGAAGAAGGAGATTTCGAAATACCTAGATAATGAGTGGACGGCGACTGGAGAGTAACTGGCCAAATTGAGGTCGTACTTAGAGAAGGAGGCGTGGATCTGGCGGCTATACCAGTAGACTGGGAAGATTGTTGAATTCAACGGGATTATTCTGATCGTTTAGTTTCCTTGCTCTTTTGGGGAAACCTGAGTGGCCATTTCGTGACCAGCCCATTCTGCAATTACCTGAATCCTTCCTACATGGACAACAGACAGACATCAGAGCTTATGAATGAATACCTACACTTTCAAATTACTAGGAGCACCTGTTCAATGAGAAAGTATGTTAACCATTTACTATCCTATTTATTATAACTACTACTTTCACGATAAGCTGAAGAGAGCTTGGAAGCTCTATTGATGTCTTGGGCTGAGGAGGCCTACCCTTGCCTACGGCAACTGTTCTAATCCATGTGCCTTTCTGAGAAGCACCCTCTCACATTCCATATTAGCCGTAACACCTGTATATACACAAGTGAACTAGAAGTTGAGCTTCAACAAAACCTTCGTTGCTATGAGCTGAAGCTTCGAGTTGTCTGTCCCTCTAAAACCCTTCTAAACTAACTGTTGGGAGTATTGGCGCGCAGGAACAGACCAGGCGGTATTACGTAATGTGGGACGTAGGCCTCGCATCGACATCACCACCGCTCTCCTGCCCTCCTACCCATGCTCTCACCATCAACAATCTCAATATAGGGAATTTTGACCTTTCGGTTGTGTACAACTCGTAACTCTCCTTCGTCGAGTGAGACCAGCACTAAAATCGATTCAAAAGGGCTAGATTAAGGCAACATTCGTTCCATGCAATGCCTTCCTGTGTGATGAATGGGCATTAAAAGATGACCGAGCCTAGACCATATGCTTCAACAAACCTCAGTCTTTCGGCAGAGTATCCACAATCTTTTCCTATCATGATTATATAGGCACTTCAACAGGCCAAGACTATCTGCCTAGTTCATCTTCTCAATCCCCTTTAACATCTTGAATAAAAAGCACGCCAACAATAAATAAGTATTTAATACCGAGTTTAAACTAAGATATTACTAAGGATTTATCTATATAGCACTCTAGATTATTTAAATCCTACTCTAAACTAGTATATTATAGAGTAATAGAGTTAGTATAGTTAGGTATAGCTAAGGTTAAATATTCTTCTCTAGCCCTCTATCTTATTATATAAAGGCTAGAGGACTTATCTAGGGGCTACCTAATACCTCCCTATATCTCCTAACTCCTATAGACTTCCCTATTTAACTTACTAAGCTTTTTTCTTTATAATATTATCTTAGCTTATAATATAATCCCCTCTTTCTAAATTAATTTATTTTTAAATTAAGCTATTTCGTAATTATTCAGAAGGTATTTGATATCTTTATATAAGACTTTATAACTCCTAGTTCTTATAGATTTAGAATTTAATATCCTTTATTCTAGCTATATAACTTTTCTTTAAATAGCTAGATAGCTTAGAGGAATAATTAATTAATAATAAGATACTTATTCTCTATTCTAGCTACTCTTATAGCTCTTATAGCTAGATATTAAGGTATTTTATAGCTTAGAGAAGTAATAAGCTAGTAATAGGGCTATTATCTTATATTTTAACTACTTTTATAGCTTTATCTAATAAGTCTAGGACTACTTAGTAGTTATTTAAATAGTAATAGCTAAATCCCCTTATAAGGGTTATTCCTTTTCTTATAAAGTTATATTAAATTATATTATTATTTAGACTTATTTTTATTACTTTAAATTTGCTCTTTAAATTATTATATTTTCTACTTATTATTATATTTTTAATACCTTTATAAGGCTAATAAAGATACTCTCCCTCTAGAGATAAAAAAGGTTTTAATTATGTTATAAGGGGTTATTAATAGTTATTTAATAGCTATTTAATAGTTATTTAATACCTCTCTATACTTAGT
This sequence comes from Colletotrichum sansevieriae, assembly GCA_026260285.1. Classification (NCBI taxonomy): domain Eukaryota; kingdom Fungi; phylum Ascomycota; class Sordariomycetes; order Glomerellales; family Glomerellaceae; genus Colletotrichum; species Colletotrichum sansevieriae. The sequence continues at coordinate 19,917 of JAOQIF010000953.1, forward strand.
AAAGTTAAATAATGTTAAATAATATAATAATGTAGAGATTATCCTCCTTTTAGCTATATAAGGAGCTAGTTTTAGAGGTTAAGTTAAAAATATATAAATTTATTTAAAAATTCTACCTTATTAAAATCTCTCTTCCTTATTTCTTTAGATTTATAATACTAAGTTCGGAATTACGCCGCAGCCCCTTCGCAAAAAGACTATAATAAATTTTACCTAATCTATAGGTATAATTCGGGAAATATTATATAAGTATTTTAACTTATACCCTCTACTAGTTAAGGAAAATAATATAGGAACCCTATATATTCCTACTTAGAAGTAAACCCTCTAAATATTACTATATAAAGTTAGATATACGCCATACTAGGGCTAATTATATCAGAGCTAAACGGGCTACTAAGGCTCTTATAGCCTAGAAACGCCCTCGCTAAACCTTCTAGTAAGGTAAAAGCTACTATATGAGATAACTCCTTAACCTACCTTCTAGCAAGGTGCTACGAACGCTACTACACGAGAGATGACTCCTATCTAGTGGGCACGTACAAGTGCGGCTATAGTTGGGAGAGTTATAATCACGTGACCGAAGGCTATGTATTATCAGGAGGCGCGGAGTTAGAAGGTCTGTTGCACTTAAGCAGGTAAAATCACTATGCAGTGGCTAGAGGCCTAGATTTATAATACTAATACTACTACTACTGATAACTTATTATTAGCCTCCTACTCCCTTATTAATAACTTTATTTTAATTATTATATAATAAATCTATTATTATGTCTTTTATTACTACTAATACTCCTAATACTACCCCCTACCTTACTAATATACTAGATACTTCTAGTATCTCTATAATAAATAAGCGCTAGGTATACTCTTATTATTAATACCTCTTAGTATAAATAAAATAGAATCTACTTAAGGAGGAGGTTATAAAGATTAAGCTCCTTATAAGCTTAAGTATATATTTTAAGAGTAATAATAAGCTCTTAGTTCTTATTTAATATTTATTTAGTATTTTACTAGCTTTAGGCTTTAAATTCCTTATTACATTATTTAATTTCTAATACTTCTACTAAATATAAGTATTATATTAATATAAATAATAATAAGGCTTATATTAATATAAGTTTTATTTATTATTTTCTAGTTATTAGCTACTAACTCCCTATAGCTTACTTATTATATAATAAGCGCTACTAATAAGCTTAAGCGCTTTATAAATAAGGGCTATTCTATACCTAATATTTAGGCTTAGTATATTAAGAATAAAGTAAGTTATTAATTACCTCTTTAATACTTTATTACTAATTTACTAATTATAATAAGAGGAGATCCTTACTACCTAGCTTATAATTAAAAACGCTCTCTAAGCTAAGAAGAATAAAGCTATTATAATATTTAAAAAGTATAAAGCTAAGGATAAGGAGCTCTCTACTCTAATAAAGGAGTAATAAGTAAATACTTTAGATAAAGCTACTAAGTATTATTAACATCTTACTAAAGAAATAGAGAAATAGACTATATTACTATATACGTAATATAAGGAGCTTACTTATTATTATATAAAGATAGAGTAGCTAGCTTAAAAGTAGCTAGTAATATAAGAAATATAAGCTAAGTATATTAAAAGTAAGTAACTCTTATAATAAGGTTATAAATTTACCTAATTCCTACTAGTACCTTATTAACACTTATCTAGTTAATATTTCTAACTTATTTTAAATTATGATCTTTTTATTACTAATTCTAGTAGTAAAAGCAATAGCTCTAGAGTAAAAAGTATTAATATTTAATAGATTTAAAATTTTCAAGAGTACCCTTAGTAAGCTATTAATAACCTCTAGGTAGTATTTAATTAACTTTAGGTAGTATCTAATTACCTTTAGCTATTTTTCTAATCTCTTTTCTACTTTATTAGGAGCTTTTAAGCTAGTAAATTAAGATACCTAGCTAATATACCCTATTTATACTTATTTACTAATCCCCTATTGAGTTAATTATTAAATTATATAGGGATTATAGGGATTATAACATTTTTACTTATAATTTAGTTTAATAATTATTTTATAAATCTATAGATATATTATATTATAGCTCCTATAAATTATCTAGTTCGCTATAGCCCTTTTATTTAATAAGGTACTAATAGCTATATCTAACGCCCCTATAGATAATAATATAATCTATTATATAGATGTTATTATTATTATTAATTAAGATATCTTATAGTAAGATAGCTAAGCTAAAAAAGGGCTTTAATTATATAGGTATAAATATAGTATAAATTTAATATCTTTTATTAATCTATAGCTTATATACTTACTCCCTATTAATTACCTATTAGATTTTAAATAAGCTTAAAAGTGTATTAGAAAGTTTATATAAAGGCTACTTCTACTTAATATTTTTAATTAAAAGTAAGATAAGGCTTTTTATAATAAAAATAATAGGGGTCCTTTTCTAATTATAGAACTTATTATATATTTTATTATATTTATAAAGTAAGTTAGTAATAGCTAACCTCTAGATAAGTAGACTATAAACTCTCTTATATATTACTAGGACTAAGACCTTTAGCTCGGGTTTAATATTATTAGGTCTATAGAGAAAATATTTTATTAGTAGCTTAGTGAGTAATATCTTAGTAGCCTTATAGTAGGAGTTAGTATAGATAAGTTAAGCTAGGTTAAGCTATATTACCTAGTTATCCTAGTTAATATTATACAAAGTCTATCAAAAGTACTTAATATTTTAATTTTAGTATTCTATTTAGCTATTAGTCTAGGGGTAAAAGGTAGTACTTATTTTCCTTTTAATAACTAGTAGGTAGTATATTTTAAACTAGAGTTTACTAGTAAATAGTAATCCCTCATTAGATATAATACCTTCTAGAAGTCTAAATATAAGGAAGATATATTTAGGTAGTAATATAGCTAACCTATTAGCCATAAGTGACTCCCTAGTAGGGATATATAGGGAGTATTTTATAAATTAATTAAGAATAATAAGAATATTATCATAAGGCTTATTTCCTATTATAAGCAATAGGGGTAGTTTAGTAATAAAGTTAATTAATATCTATTAGAAGGGCTTAGTAAGTACTAGTAAGGGCGTAAGTTTATTATATAGGAGGTAGTATCTTAGTTTTATATACTAATATATTATATATATCTTGATTTATTCCTTTATATTACTCTTTTATATATTCTAAAAAAAACGACTTTTTAATCCTCTTTAGTACCTTAATAACTACTTAGTAACCTTTAGATTGTTTATTATAAAATACTCTAAGGACTTTATTTTAAAGTAAGTAGTTATTAGAGATATATAAGCCCTCTTAGTATCTTAGGGTACTAGAGTTATCTAATAACTACCTTATCCCTTATTAATCCTACTCCTTATTAATATAAAAGGGATCTTTCTATTAGGCTTTTTTAACTAATTCCTAGAGCGACGTTATAAGTTATTCTAGAGAGGTATTTAATAGTTAAATACCTTATTACTACTTAGTACTTATCCTCTAAGTAATAGCTTTATTAAAACGTTATAGAAAATCTTATAGGAGCGAGTCCCTAGCTTTATTGATCTCTATATCCCCTAGGGTATAGTTAGATCTCTATAAGAGGCTATTAGCTAGGTTATAATAACTTAGCTTATATTTAATTCTAAAGTTAAATATTAGTAGGTCCTATAATAGCTAAGCCTAGTAGCTACTACGTATCTTCTTATTAATAGGGTATTAGTAACCTAAGTAATAATAATAAATTAAATATAATACTAGGAGTAAAATAAGTAATACTTCTACCTTATTACTACCTCTCTAATAGCTAGTAACTCTACTTCTAATATCTTATATTATAGTTATATACCTTTAAGCTTCAAGGATATAAATACTACTAGTCTCTATATATCCCCTTCTAACTAGCTTAGTATTACTCCTATTATGGCCCCTAGCTACTACATAGTGATTTTACCTGCTTAAGTGCAATAGACCTTCTAACTCCGCGCCTCCTAATAATATATAGCCTTTAGTCACGTGATTATAACTCTCCTAACTATAGCTGCACTTCACTAGATAGCCTTATAATCTTTAACTTTATATTAATAATAACGTGGGTTTTAATTATTTGATAAACTATGAAACCAGTAACTTATCCTCTTGCGCACTACTCGTATACTACCCGCGCTACTATTAAATACCGGCTCTATTACCGCTTCGTCTGCTAGTTATATTATTATTAGTAACGCTCTCTCTATTTAGCATAAGCTATACTTACTAACGTTCCCCTAATAGGCCTAGGCTACCTCTACCTTAATAATATAGAGGACCTACTCGAAGAAGAGCTACTCTATAGGGTATATAATAACCTACCAGCTTCTATTACTAAGTTTACTTACTTAGCTATAATATAATTATAAGTATCCCCTCTACGGGTATTAATAAGAGCCCTCTTAAGAGCTATATTAATAATATACTCTCTATATATAATAGAGTAATTAATAAAGGAGCAGGTTTCATTAATTATATTAATACTAAACTCTCTAGTAAGCTCTTTTATATTCCTTATATTAAAGGGTATACCTCGCATAGGCTTAGCGTTTCTATATATAGGGTTTAGTATTAATATAATTAAGGATTTATTATAAGTTATAGGGATAAGAATAAGGAAGAGGGAGAGGTATAAGGCTCTACTTATAGAGCTTCTTATATTTCTAGCTATAAGAACCTCTTAGGAAAGACCTCTTTAGTTAAGGAGTTATTTCTTATATAGTAGTATTTACCTCGCTAGAAGGTCGACCTTTTAGGTTAAGGAGTTATCTTAAATAATAGCTTTTACCTTACTAGAAGGTCGACCTTTAGGTTAAGGAGTTATCTCGCGTAGTAGCTTTTCTAGGCTATAAGAGCCTTAGTAGCCCGTTTAGCTCTAATATAATTAGCCCTAGTATAGCGCGTCCGACTTTATAGTATTTAGAGAGTTTACTTCTAAGTAGGAATATATAGGTTTCCTATATTATTCCCTTAACTAGTAGAGGGTATGGGTTAAAATACCTATATAATATTTCCTAAATTATGCCTACGAACTAGGTAAATTTATTATAGTCTTTTTATAAAGGGGCTATAGCGTAACTCCGACCCTAATTACTCCTATTATAAAGTCTAATATATTAGTTTAAACCTAAATTAGGAATATAGGTTAAAGTAGTATAATATAAGTATTTCTATAAATAAAGCGCGGAGCTAATAAAAAGTAACTAGTACTTCCCTAGTTATTACTAGGTACCTTTTAGCTATATTAATAAGTTAATTAGTAAGGAGGCTATAGATTTTAGAGTAATTCTTAATAAATCTCCTATAAAACGTTATAAATCCTAGAAATTACTAAATCTCTTATATAGTAGTAGGTATTATCTACTTAGTAATTACTTAGACCCTCTCTTATTCTATAGTAATTCTATTTATTAAGATTATAAACCTAAGGAAGTTAATCTCTTCCTTATAGAATTTATACTTATTAGGGTTTATATAGAGGCTATTAGCTTCTAACTAGGTAAGTACTTATCTTATTACCTCTATATAGGAGTCTATATTATTAGTTAATATTAAGATATTATCTAATATATAATATAAATGATATTAACTAAGCTTATAAGTAACATATTAATAAATATCTAGAAGGTAGTAGGTATATTAATAAGCCTAAATAGTATAATATAATACTTATAATAGCTATATTATATATTGAATATTATTTTCTACTTATTTCCCTCTTAGATCCTTACCTAGTAGTAAGTATCCTTAAGGTTAAGTTTTATAAAGTACTTTACTTAGGAGAGCTAGTTAAAAATCTTATCAATTAGAGGGGGAGGGGTATAGTTCTTAGTAGTTACTTAGTTAAGTCCCTAGTAGTTTATATATAACCTTAGCTTACCCCCTCCTTTTAGAATAAATAGGATTAGCGCTCTTATTAGACTTATTAATAGGTAAATCTACCCCTTCTATAGGGCTTTATAAATATAGTCCCTTAACTCCTCAAACTCCTTCTTAGCTAGTAAGTAGATAGGTTTAAATAGGGGCTTAGTCCTAGGGTCTAAGTTAATAAGGTAGCTCCTAGTAGTTCTAAACTCTAGTATAATCCCTACTAGGTTAATAGTAAATACTTTCTTAAAGTCCTAGTAGTCTAATAAGATAATTATCTTAATCTCCTTAATATCCTTAGGCTTTTTAATATCCTCTAGTTAACTAGTAGTTGATATTTAGTTAACTTATAGTATTCTATAAGTATTACTCTTACTTTATTTTTAATATACTTAAGCTCCTTTTTAGTTATAATAAGGTAAATACTCTTCTTATATAGGGGAAAGGTTTAGCTTAACTCCCTCTACTTAAGGTTAGAGTATTTTACTATATACTAAGGGATCCCTAGGATAGTATCATAACTATTACTATTACTAATCCTAAGATTATATAAAGCTATCTACTAGATACTTATACTATTAGTTATTTGAGTAACTAACTTCTAAATATTATAGTTAGGTCCCTTAGATACTTATATTCCTCTAATAGGTTTTAACTTATTAGCCTCTAGTTAAGTACTAGCTATAATCCTCTGATCTATAATATTCTTATTAGTTCTATAATTAATAAGTATAATAATAGTCTTCTAGCTACCTATAACTTAGTCCTATGTTATTACTTTAATATAATATAGCTAGTTACTATCCAATTAAATTATATATATTACTACCTAGTCCTCCTCCAGTTACTCGCTAGGGTAAGGTTTACTTTTGTAGTAGGGGTAGCTATACTTCTTATAGTATAGGCACCTTAGCGCGATATAGCCTTTCGTTTTATAATTATAATAGATAATTTCCTTCCTAGTATCCTATAGTAGATCCCTAGTATCCTCCTAGTAGTTATTAGTATTACTTAGATTTATACTAGCCTATTTACTCCTTATATTTTTAGGTTACCCTTCCTAGTTAGTAGTTTAACCCTCTAGTTATTATTCTTTATTATTAATCCCCTAGTCCCTTACTAGCGCCTTATATATTTATATATTAACTAGAAGTTTAGCGTTTCTAGCCTTAGTATTAAGGTTAAGCTACGACTTTAGTAATTTACTTACTATAACATAGTATAAGGAACAATAGTGGGTGCAAGATATAAAGCCACGCTATTAGCAAAACGTTAGCGAATTAAGGGTAGATAAATGCACCTCAGAGAAAACTCTATAAGCCATAGACTTAGAGGTTAGCAATAGTTTAATATAATAATAGATACCTATATTTTAGTATTCTAGCCTTTCCTAGTTTAAGCCTATAGCTATACTCTTATAACTCTATTACTTCTACTTTAATTTAAGAGACTAATACTAGTTAGAATATCTAAAGCAAACTAGTAATAGTATACTAATAAGTTAGTTGTAGAGTTTAACTATAATAAACTATAGGCTAGGTATATAGAATATAACTAATAGGGTCTTAGCTAATAGGATATTAGTTGCTTGCTAAGCCCTGAGATATAGGGAATATAGTGCAGATACTATACTAGGGGAATGTGAGGTTATAGCCTAAAAAGTCAGGCCAGGGAAGGAAAAAGTGGCAGTAACATAGGGGTTGATTAGTATTAAGAAGACAAGTTAGCCCTTCTAGCTACTTATGCGGGTGGAGCCCTTTTTGGGGCTCGGCTGACTAACTAATGCGGTTAAACCTCAGCAGAGGCCTAGCGCTAGTTTGGCGCTAGCTCGGCGCTATAATCCTAATTCCTTATAATTACCCCCCCTTCTAAAGGGCTTAGTCTCTAAGTCTAATAATCTATAAAAACTCCTACCTATATAGGGATTCGAACCCTCTGCAGCGCCTATAATTAGTTATATCTAGGACTTTAGGTCTTTTACCTAGTTACTATAGCTTTGCTTGAGGCCCCCTAGGCACTTAGCAGCTCTATTATTATCTTCTGCGCAGCTTTAGGTCTTTTACCTATATGCTAGCAGGCTAGGCTAGCTTCTATATAGCCTCGGGTCTTATACCTACACGCCGTCGGCTTCGCTAGAGGCCCCCCGGGCACTTAGCAGCTCTGTTGTCTTCTGCGCGGCTTCAGGTCTTATACCTACGCGCTAGCGGGCTAGTTTCTTCTATATAGCCTCGGGTCTTATACCTATGCGCTATTAGCTTTGCTAAAGGCCCCCTGGGCACTCGGCAGCTCTATTGTCTTCTATATAGCTTTAAGTCTTATACCTACGCGCTAGCAGGCTGGTTTCTTCTATATGGCCTCGGGTTTTGTACCTACGCGCTATAGGCTTCGCTAGAGGCCCCCTGGGCACTCGGCGGTCTGTTGTCTTCTGCGCGGCTTTGGGTCTTGCACCTATGCGCTAGCGGGCTAGCTTCTTTTATATAGCCTCAGGTCTTATACCTATGCGCTATTAGCTTCCGCCTGGCTTTAGGTCTTTTACCTATATGCTAGCAGGCTTTGCCTACTAATACCCGAGGGCTTAGCAGGAGCGGTCTATTTATCTTCTAATAAATACAGCTTGAAAACGCTATCCTTCCTGATCTATATACCTCCTATAGTAGGTATCCCTATACCTATAATCTCGCTCATTAGCGATATACTTAGCGTTAAGTATAATACCTATATAGCTTTAATACTTGCATAGGGGCTGCCCAAGCCTGCTGAGGGCCTAGTAACCTGCTAGTAGATATAGTACTAATTAATAGGGTAGCCCTTCTTATAGCACTCTTTATACTATAGATCAGCCTAGTAGTTAGCCTTATAGTAGCCCAGCTTGCTATACTTCTAGCAGGCGCTACTCGGGGTATTAGGGCTGCTATAATTAAAATAAGCCCTCTTTAGGGCTAGCTTAGTAGTAGCTGCTTATACTAGTAGCGCTAAGGGCTCTATAAGTCCTTTATAGCTATACTACTCTAGGTATATATCCTATAGCTGCTCTATAGTAGTAGCTATAGCATATAGCTACTATATTAAACTTCTAGTATTTAAGACCTTACTAAAGCTAGGATAAAAGCTAGAAATAAAAAGTAAGGGCTTAGGCCTAGGACTCCTTAAAGTCTGGGGTCTAGAGGGCCTAGTAGATCGCTAATTACTTAGTAAAAAACTAGAGGGGCTATTAGCTAGGTTCTTACTAAAGGCTATTAAGGAGGCTATATAGCTAGCGCTCTTATAGTCTAGGGTTAATATAGTCTTAGTAAATAAATATAGAGAAGTTAGCTTATATTAGGTTAATAAGGCTAGTATAATAATAGCGCTATTATATTTATAGCCTAGTAGTTACCCTTATAAATACCTAATAGATCTTTTATAGCTTAGAGGCTCTAAGCTAGAGGGTATTACTATCTTCTATTACTATTAGCTAATTATAGATTTAGGCTAGTATACTATCTTTAGTAAGGGTTCTATAAGGGTATGCTAGAGGGTATTCATACTCGCAAGCCTAGGTCTCAGAGGCCTTAGAGATTAGCATAGGGCGCGCGGATAGGGCCTAAATAAGTATATTATTCTAGTTAGCTTAGCGCTAAATAGTTATAATAAGTTCAATAATAAGCGCTATATTAGGGCCCGTAGTTTTAGAGGCAAAATTTCCACTTAACTTATTCGGCATAGAGGCGCTAGTAACGCCTTAGTTGTCACACGCCTTTTGGTGATGTAGTCGGCCATCACGTGGTATTCCACGTGACCACGGTTGGGCTTAACGCCTATCCTTTAAGTAGGAGACTTCTAGTAGATAAGCTTAGAAGGCTCAGCTATTATAGAATATATTATAATATACCTATAATTACCTATTATACTATTTATTATTATTCACGCTTATATTGCTCTTTTCCTTATTTTACTCGCAGTCTTAGCAACCCCTATTATAGCCCTAGGCTAGTAGGAAGATTATAATATCTAGTAGTACGACCTATTCTCTTTTTTTTCCTTATCTAAGACCTCCCTTATACTATAAAAACTCATAACGAGGTAGAGGACTCGGACTTAACCTCGAAACTCCCTCCTAAAAGCATTTATATACTAAAAGGAAGGAAGTTAAGGAAGTTAAAGAGATAGAGGTCTTAACTATCGACTTATATAGCTAACTATTCGAGTTTAATATTAAATTAGTATAATAATCCCTCTCTTATAGAAGAATATTATAATATAGGAGATATAGCTAGAATTAGATACTATAATAAGGCTCGCAGGCTCTATAGTTTCTAATAGGCTTATAAGGATTATAACTTTACCCTTAGCCTTAGTAAATAATTTCGCAACTAGATAGCGAACCTCGCCTCTCTCGAATAGGATAATAACTATATACCTTATATAGATATTATTAATATAGGCTAGAAGGTAAAAGCTAATTTATGCTATTATTAGATACTCGAGCCTAATAACTATATAATTATATTAATTAGTATTATTAATATAATCGCAGCTATAAGGGATACTCTAGCAATAGTAGCACTTTTTATGCCCCTATTTAGAGAAGAAAGCCTTTATAGAGCTAGCGAGAGAATCACCCTTTTGCCCCTAAGAGACGAAAGAGTTATAACTCCTATCTAGTCTAGCTAGTTAAATATCGAACCCCTAGGACCTCCTATTAAAGCAAGAGCTATAATAGATAATATTTATAATAGGAGCGGAAAAAACCCCAAATTATAAGTTATAGCGCTAGAAGATATTATTATAGGACTATTAGAGCGAAAAATCTATAGAATATTATAAATTCTTTATAATACTACTACGGGTCTACTAAAGTAGGATATATTAGTAGGGAGGACCTAGCTGCTTTAGTAGAATTTAGCGCTACTACTAATATTTTTACTATTATCCTAGGGGCTTTACCCGGAGCTACTATCCTAGGGTCTCGAGGCTTTACTCCTTTAAGTATTTAGCTAGCTTGAGGCTAATATTAGGGTGCTATAGCCTATAGGAACTCAATAGGAAGGTAGATTTGCTTAATAATATAGTATTTTTTAGCTAGATACTAATAAGAAGTATAGTATAGAGCCTATCTTTTATAACTAGGATATTCTATACTATAAGGAGATAGATCTATAGATCTCTAACCTAAATACTAAAACTACTAGCCTAGCTATAGCTTTAGAGATTATATAGAATTAGAGCTCTCTATTACGAGAGAAAGCACTTAGCTAGTAGGAATACTAACTCGGGCTAATTAAATAATAGAACTACTTCTATGCGGGATATTATACCCTATGCGACGCTATTAGGAGACGTTTTATACTAACCTAATAGGAGTTTATCTAATAGATCGCTATATATAGGTTTACTATAGAAGACCTTAAGGGAGATAGAGATATTTATAACTTTATTTAAAACTATTTTAAATATAGTAGAGCGTAGATAAGACTAATATCTATAGTTAGCTAGCTATTAATAATCTTCTATAATATAATCAACCTAGAGCTTTAGCGATTCCTAGATAAACTAACTACTAGCAATACTCTCGAGGATTATTTTAATATAGCTAAGAAAAAACGCAAAGTAGTTTAGCATAGACTCTAGGCGCTAATTAGTATTAACTATATATCAGAAGAATCCGATAACGTAATATAGAATAGTAATAAGGGATAATAGAATAACTAAGACTTCTAACGGGATAATTATAATAATCTATAACCCTAATAACGTTATTAACCTTAATAACGCTTCTAGCGCTCTAATAACTATTAAAACTAGAAAGATCACTGCTTATAGAACTAGCTATAGAGAAACCCGGGTTTTTAACGTTATATAAAATATAATAGACTAGGCTAGACGGACTTAGACGCTTATTATATATAGGAGGATCACGATAATAACTATAATATTAATAACCTCGTTAATAGTAGCTATATCCTACTAGATATATAGGAAGTCCCCCACGATTCAGCTGCCCTATTAGAGCAACTGCGCAAAGAGGAAATAGTAGGCTAAATAACGGATATCGCGGTTATAGCGAGAAGCATACTAGCGATCTCCCTAACTGCTTTAGTTATAAACTCTGCTATATATTATATTAATAATATAGTAAATTTCGCAGGTCTTATTGCAATTCCCCTAGCAAATAACGCATAGGTATTACTTAAGAAAAACTAAATTATTAACGCCTAGGTAAAACTAGTGAAACGAATAATACTAGCTAAATAGATATATCTCCGCCTTAATATAAAAAGCAACGATATAGCTAGCCTAGAGGAAGTCTATATTAATATAAGCGCCTTAATAACTCTAGTTAATAGGAATTAGGTACTATGCTTTATGTGGAATCCTACGTTTCAAATGATAGAACTATAGAGGATAAATATAATAGACTTAACCTTTTAGGTAATAGAGCAGGTTATATTTAACTTCTATATCCTAGGTACTATTAGCAACGTGGAGATTAATAGCTATATTATTATTATAGCTAGAGTTATAAATACCCTCGGAGCGAATCTTCTGTTAGGAACACCGTTCTATGAAGATCACGGGCTAGTTATAGACTTTAATAAGGGTATAGTTAAGTTCCGCTTAGTATATGGAATATAGTGTCTAGTCTAGTTCAGGAGATAGCACCTAGTAACTAGATGAGTTAATAACGCCTATACCGTAGTTATTCCCCTGTAGAGTAATATATTCGTTATAACTAGCTTTATTAACCTCCCTAAGTTAAGCTAGCAAGGCTCTAATACTTAGTAGTTTCAATCTAGTTATATAGGCGTAGTTAATATAACGGTTATAGTAGATAACCCTAAGCTTATCCTCATGCGAAATATAACGGATAAGCTAATAATAATCCTAAGAGGATAGCAGCTAGGCTATATTATTCTAATAGAAGTAGAGGAGACTACTAACCTCGTTAACTATATAGACGTCGTCACCCTTATAGGAGGAGAATCAAACTCGCGCTAGTTCTCATAATATAAATTCGATAGGGCTATAAGTAATATAGTAGCTAGCGTATAGTTTATAACCCCGCCTACTAAATCTAGCCTAGAACCGCCTTATTAAGCGGATAATATTCTATCTTATAGAATATCTAAGCTAAAAGATATCCTAGTTATATATAGTAAGGATAGAGTCGAGATCTATAATTAGGATATAGTTTTCGCTAGTAGACTTAAGGAAATCCTCGATAACTAAGATATCTACTATAATAAGGGGATCGTACTTATACTAGATAACTAATATATATATATTAAGCTCGTTAAAGGGTAGTAAAACTAGAAGGCTATAGTAAAGCCTTACCCCCTTAGCGCTAAAGACCTCGAAGTTATTAAGAATATCTATAGC
>JAOQIF010000954.1:0-33016 GCA_026260285.1 Colletotrichum sansevieriae
TTTATTAAGCCTTTATAGACCCTTCCTATCTTTTAATACTTCCTTAAATATTATAAGCGCTAAGAGCCTTATTAGCTAACTCCTCGCTAAGTATAGCCCTACTAAGGCTAAACTTAGCAGTAGTAACTATTAGTATAATTAGGCGGGTAGCAGCGAACCCTATATTAGCTGCGCGCTATAGCTCCCTAAGAATGCCTAGGTTATCTGCACCTATTAGTGCGATAGTAATTATATATACGAGTTATACTAGGTTTATAGTATTAAGTGCTATAGGGTAAGTTTAGCGATTATTCAGGGGAGGTATAGGCTAACTTTTCCTATTTCTAGATTCCTACTTATCTTATTAGTATTACTCGTTTCTATTAGAACTAGGTTAAGTATTATATCCGCGCGATTACTACTAGCTAGTATTAGTAGCATAAGATCTTCTATATCTTTATAGCTATAGAGCAGGGGTAGGAGCTTCTCTAATACCTCTATAACTAGTTAATAAACCCTGCTAGTCTTAAGCTTAGTTCTAAGAACTATAAGAACTAACTCCTTGCTATAGGTATTAAGGAGAATATAGCTTTATATACCTAGGTGCGTCTATAGGCTTCGCTTAAGGTAGGTTTCACCTTATAGTTAGTCTTACCCTTTTATTAATCTAATATATATTTATAAGCAGCTCGCTAGGCTAAGGATAAGGTTTTAGTTAAGGAGATTATAATATAGCTCGACGATACTCTCCCTACTTATTTATATAATAAGACCTATATCTTTAAGTAGGCTACCTTTCTTAATAAGCTCGCTAATATCCTAATAATATAGCTTTCAAAGAGTAATACCTATATATCTATGCTTCCTTTATAGAAGCCTTCAAAGGTCTAAGGTTCCTATATACTTTATAATGCTTACTACTAAGCTCTTATTACTATCTTCGAAGTTATTAGTAGTAATCCCGCGCCTTGACTAAATTCTTAGAAAAAGGTTAGCAACACCTTAGTAATAGCTTAGCAATACTAGGTTTATAATAGCGAGGAGGATGAGTCCTTAGCTATAGAGGATAGCAACTCTAATAATGCTATAGAGAGCGATAGTTAGGGTAGTAATAGTAATACTACTAGTAATAGCTCTAAGGAGGAGAGCGAGGATAATAATAATAATAACGAGGGTAATAATAATAATAATAAGTAGTAGTACTAGTGGAACTTCAGCGAAGGTATAGTAGACTTCTATAGTAATATAAGGTTAGATACCCATAGGGTTTGCATTGCCTTTATAGGGGGGGGTCTTCTCTTTAGCATTTCAGCCGTCTTATAGTTAATCAACTTTCTTATTAATTTATACTACTTATTATCCTACTTATAATACGACTTGCGCTATTATTTCTTAAATCTAGCGAGGATTTGCAAAGCGTTCGCTAAGTATTCTTCAGGCTCCTAGGTATTATACTCTACTAGCTAGCCTTTCTATTTAAATAAATATAGGGGGCTTATTAGCGCTTCCCTCTATAATATAATATCCTTAACTTCTTATTCCTTAGGGTCTTCTTTAAGGTCCGGGAGCTACCTCTTAGCAAGCTTTTAGCTATATTATAGCTTAAGTAGAGTAATAGAGAAGATATTATATATTCTGCTATACTTCTCTAGGAGTTATACTCTATAGGTATTAAAGCTTATAACTTCTATAACTAGCATAGGAATAAATCTTAGGGTAAGCTTTTGCTAACCCTTTATAAAACGGAAGTTCTTTATTAAAAGTCCTATAACATCTCTAATATAATATAATTATACTTTTCTTCTAATATTCGCATTCTTAGCTTATATCTTAGTTATATATTGCTAGGTCTTAGCTATTCTTTAGCAAACCTCTATTAGCTTCTTAAGTCTTTTATTAACCCCTTAGGTCCTAATCTTTATATTTAGCAAGTAGTAGTTAACTATTCGAGAGTAGTATCCTATAAGGGCCTTAAATAGGGATATGCTAATAGTAGTATATTTGCTATTATTATATAAAAATTTAGCTTTAACTAATTATATTACTTATTAGTCGCGCGAGCTTTCGCTAAACTTTATAAGATATATAGTTAAGGTCTAGTGCATTCTTTTAGTCTAGCTATCTATCTATAGATACTATGCAATAGAGATATGCCCTTCTATATCTCAGGCCTTAGTCTAGTCTCGCTAGAACTAGCTAGTAATTAGTTTATCTTAGTTACTAATAATAACCTCTAGCATGCTATATTAGCACTTAATCTCTTAATATAGGATCCTCGCTAAACCCGTAGTATCTAGTCGCTTAGTTATCGCTAAGAACTATACTACTTTGGTTATCTAATATATAATTACTAGAATTATATTATAAGTAACTCTATTATCTTAGCGACTTTCTAGCAAGCTAGTTAAGAAGTCTAAAGAAATCTATTAAAATAGGTATGCTAGCAGTTCTAGTATCTGCAGTAGCCCGTATAGCTTATACCGTGGTATGCACGCCCCTTAGCAGCGCGGGCACTTAGTAATATATCGCTATATATCCTCTATTAAATATAGCTAATAAAACTTTTATAAGATTAGCTTAGCTATCTTATTTACTCTTATATACCCTAATCTAGGTGTTACGGGCTACGCTACTGCTAGCGTCTAGGCGGTGCTGCAGACCCTAAGGATTCTACCCCTAACGACTGCTCTCGCTTAATATTCGCCCTATATCCGCTTTTCTATTGCATAGGGAACTTCCTAGAAAACTTCCCTTCCTTAGCTTAGATTACTATAATTAAGGCACCCCTAAGTTAAATAAACCCGGGCTAGCTCCTTATATATCTAAGCTCTCTCTCTCTCTACGCCCGCCTCGCTAGTTATATAGCATAATAGATAGCAGGTAGGAAATAGAACTAGCTATGCCTATAGTAGCTAGTCTAGAAGTATTACTAATAGGCAAGGAAGTATTTAAAGCAATTTATATAGCAATTAATAAGCTTAGCAACTAGCTCGATAGCCTGATAACTATGCAGCAGCCTAATAACGAACTAACTGCAGAGCTCTAGTAAGATATAGCAGATAGCTACGCCCTGGTATTGCTAATACTATCCCTATAGCTAGAGACTACCTAGGGAGCAGGGGGCGCTTAGTAATTAAAACCCCTTCCTAACCCCCCTAAGTTCGGAGGAAACTGCAATAAGTATGCTATATAGGTATAATAGATATATAATAAAGTTAGAATAGACCGGGACTTCTACCTAAGCAATTAGGAGGCCTAGTATCTTATTAACTCCTGCTTAGAACCTAAAGTATAGCTAGTAATTATAGCCTTCTATAGCTCAGGGGGTAGTAATAGCTTATTCGAGCTAGACGCCTTCTTAGCATACCTAGATTATACTTATAATAACCCTAATATTATAAGCAAGGCTCTTAGAAGACTCTAAGAGCTCTAAATAAAGTATAATAAAGCCTTTACCTCATTCCTACCCCACTTTGAACGCGCTATTATAGAGGTAGGTAGCGTAGTATAGCTAGATAGTATCTAGATTAACTACCTATATAGGGTATTATCTTATAAGCTCCTTAACTATCTAGTTAACTACCCTACCCCCTATAAGTATACTAAATATATTAGTCTTATATAAGATATCGCATAGAAGCTAGAGGGATTATATCACATTCCTAATGCTTTATACTAGCTTATTACTTTTAGATTAAGAGTATTACCCGCTAGAGTAGATATAGATAGGGATACTAGGATAACAGGGTTGGTATACGCCTCGCATAAAAGCTTAGGCAAAGGTCCTAATAAGGAAACGCGCTATTATTTTAAGTATAACTAGATCGATTACTTATAAAGGGATTACTAGAAGGCTAAGAAGTTAAAAAATAATCCTAGAGTAGTAAAAGCTATTGAGGAAATAATATATTTAGACTTAGAGGAGGTTAAAGGCGAAGAAGACCCCTCTAACTTAAGAAATAAATAACCCTAGTATAAAATCGGGTATTAGAGATAATAGAGGAAGAGCGGGCTAGTTAGGAATAGTTCTAGTTAGAATATAATATAAGCAGGCCTTCTGCGATATTAGTAGTTAGAGTTAATAAAGGTACTCCTATTAACGCTTTAATAGACTGCAGATATAATATCTATATAATAGTAGACTACTAATACGCCTGCTACCTCCGTTTACTATATATTAACTACTAAGCGTAGTAATTATAAGGCTTTGCTAATAACTTAGCTTAAGCTATAGCGAAAGGCGTAGCTATATTATACCTCGAGATTAGTAGCTATATATAGCAACTCTTTACTTATATAATAAAAGGACTAGATGCTAACCTCTTCTTAGAGAAACTATAGATAGAATAAAACTATATTATTTATAATATAGCAGAGAAGTAGGTATACTATAGGAAGGCGGGGGTTATTATTACCCTTTAAGGATAAGAAGAACCCTAGAGAATAAGGGAGATCTAGGAAGCCTGCTAACTTAACGCCGCCTCGTTTATAGCGATCTACTAGAGGGTTAGCAAGAGCTAGCTATTTAAGCTAGAAGTAGGAATATAGGTAGTAAGCCTAAGGGATATTAAGAAAGCGCTCGAGGTAAAGAAACTAGAAGACTATTTAGAGAAACTACTATAATATGTTTATAATGAATTTATAGAGCTTTTTAAGCTAGCTAAGTTATACCCCCTACCCCTAAGTTATCCTAGTATAGATTACGAAATCTACCTCGAGTATAATACCTCTAGCTAAGAGGCGCCCTTACCCTAGGGACCTCTCTATAGTATACCTAGAGAGGAGTTATTAGTATTAAAAAAGATGCTTATAGACCTACTCGATAAGGGCTTTATTTAAGTAAGCAAGTCTCCTGCTAGGGCGCTTATACTTTTTATTAGGAAGCCTAGCGGAGGATTATAGTTCTATTATAACTACTAAGCGTTAAATATAATTACTAAGCGAGACTGCTACTCCTTACCCTTAATCTAAGAGACCCTCTAGAGGGTTAGTTTAGTAAAGTAGTATATTAAACTAGATATAGTAGCTGCTTTCTATAAGATTTATATAGCAGAAGGGTACTAGGAAAAGACTGCTTTTCGCATATAATATAGACTCTTTAAGTAGCTAGTCTATCTATTCGGATTGAGCGGAGCCCCTATAATATTCTAATAATATATTAATAGCACGCTCTAGGAGTTCCTTAATAACTTTATAATAATATATATTAATAATATATTAGTCTATAGCAGCAGCTCCCGAGTAGACTACGAGCAGAAGGTGCATAAGGTTCTCTAGGCCCTCTAAGAGGCTAGTCTCAACTTCGACCTAGTAAAGTATAAGTTCTCTATAAAAATAGTAAAATATATAGGATTTATCCTAAAGGTAAGCGAGGGTATTACTTATAATATAGAGAAAGTGCAAGTAATTATTAAATAAGAAGCGCCTACTTTAGTAAAAGGATTACGAAGTTTCCTAGGGTTTACTAACTACTATTAAATATTTATATTAAAGTACTTAGGGGTTATAGAGCCCCTCACCCTCCTAACGAAGAAGGGAGCGCTATTTATCTAGGGTAAGGAATAAGAAGATGCATTCTAGGCGCTCAAACGCCGCTTCTAAACCGCACTAGTACTATATTACTTCGACCTATAAGCCCTAACTATAGTTAAGACGGACTACTCAGGGTTCGCTTTAGGGGGGGTATTAACTTAAGAAGATATATAAAGATAGCGCTATCCTATCGCTTTCTACTTGCAGAGGCTAACCCCTGCTTAATATAACTACCTAATCTATAATAAGGAGCTATTAGTAGTAATTGCTTATTTGAATATATAGGACGCCGAGCTAAGAAGCTACCTTAGGTTCAAGGTCCTTACTAATTATAAGGGCTTTAAATACTTTATATAAAAGCAATATTTAATAGAACGCTAAAGTTACTAGGCGGAGTAGTTATCGAGGTATAATTTCTACTTAGAATATTAATCTAGTTGCCTAGTAGCTATATCTAATATGCTCTTATATTATAAATAGGACGCCCCGAAGGGATAAGAGGATAAACGAGAGAAAGGGAGGGTAATATAGATAATCCCTAACTCCGCCCTAGGTAAGGTAAGGAGGTTAGTAATAGTTAAAGCCCCTGCTATAATAATATTCGAGGATCTAGCCCTTTAATATATATAGAACGAAGTATAAGCAGAAGATAACTAGTATTAAGAGGCTTACTTTATAATAAAAAGGGGTAACCGAAGCTTCTCTCCCTAGCTAGGCCTAAAACTATAGATCGCTAAGTATAGTATTAATACCCTTAGCTAATTAATATTCAGGGACCGGATCTAGGTGCTAGGATTAACGGATAAAAACTACCCTCGGAATATGCTTCGAACGCAGTTAATTCAGAAGTATTATAACTTAGTAATAATAAGCTACCCTAGCTAGAATAACACCCTAGCTATCCTAGCCTAGCAATACTTCTAGCTAGGATAGTCCTCTATAGTTTACTAGTTCACGAGAAACTATAATAGCTGCAGGCGTAGAACGATTTAGCAATAAGCGAAACGCAGGCTTCTCTAACCCTTACTAGTAGTAGAATAGCTATATTGCGATCTTATAATAGATTTTATTATAGACCTCCTATGCGTAGTAAAAATAGGGTTGAGATACCTCTAGGTAATAGTTAATAAGCTCTCTAAGATAATAACCCTAAAAGGGATACCTTCTATAGATATAGAAGCATGCGTAGAACGCTTCGTAAACTACTACTACTAATTCTACGGTATACTAAAGTTAATTGTTAGTAATAGGGGTAGTAACTAGACGAGTTGGTTCTAGCGATAGTTCTGCGCGCTCATAAAGATTAAATAACGCTTAAGCACCGCCTTCTACTTATAAATAGATAGAGTAATAGAACGCTTTAATTAAGAGATCTAAGTAATCCTATAGATAATAGTTAACTTCGCCTAGGATAACTAGGAGGTTTACTTACCCTCTATTTAACTAGTAATTAATAGCTGCGATATAGCTATAATAGGAGTAAGCCTATTCTTCTTTACCTATAGATACTATATTAACCTAGTACTAGTAGTATAGCCCGCGCTAGAGCTATTAACCTCACGCAAGTTAGCTGCTAATAAGTTCGTTAGTAAACTGAAGTTAACTATAGAGTTAGCCTAAGCAGCTATTACTATAGCCTAATAGACTATAGAATAATTAGCAAATAGTAAAAGGATGCTAGTAGAATGCTATAAAGTAGGCAATAAGGTCTAGCTATTACTAGCTAACTTCTATATAGAAAGACCCTATAGGAAGTTAGACTAGCTATACCTAAAGTATAAAGTAACTAGGGTAATCTTACTAACTATAGTTAAGTTAAATATTCTAAGCAAGGTCTATAACCGATTTCACGTTAGCCTGCTATGCTATGCTATAAATAACCCCCTCCTAGGCTAAGAAGTTAATAATCCCTAACCGCCCCCGATTTTCAAAGATAGAGAGGATAAATAGGAAGTCGAGTCTATTCTAGCTATATACTAGAAGTATATAGGTAGGGGTAAGCGTTATAAGTTATTAGTTAAATAGATAGGGTATAGTTAGCTTACCTAGGAGCCCCTATAATCGCTCTAAGATAACTAAGTAGTAAATAAGTATAAAGAAAAGTATAGCTTAATAAATAAGAATAATAACAACCCCTAGTATGCTATACTATAAGCTAAGTAGTAGTTAATAAGTAGGGGTAGGATAGAGGGATAATAGCTAGGCAATTTATAATTAGAGGAGTAGGTAGAAATAGGAGGCTCTATTATAGCTTAAGGCTATAAGGAGGTAGAATAGGACCTAAATAGGCCCTAAGTAGGCAGAAGGCAGGCGGATAGCAGGCAAGTAGAAACTATAGACTTAGGAAGATAACCCCTTACTCCTCCTACTTTTTATAAGTAGTAGTAGTAGTATTAATAAGCTAAGAAAAGGGGTTAGATTATTAGGAATAGAAGAAAGGTAGGAATAGGATAAACCTTATAGAGGACCTTAGCTATATCTAGGTAAGCCTAAGCGAAGTAGCGTAGCTATACCTTATTAGGCTTAACTAAAAGGGAAAGCAAGGTAGTAATAATAATAGAAGTACTAAGGATAGGAATAGCTAGAGAACTAGCAGAAGGTATAGGGGAGGCGTCTAACTTAATAGTAGCTTTAGTAGCGCGCTTTATAGTAATATAGGTATAGACCTCGTAGTTCTAAATAGAAGTAGCGCGAAGGAGTTCCGCATAAGCCTCGATCTATATAAGGAGCTATAACTATTAGTAATAACCCTAAAATATAGGAATAGTAGAGTCTTACCGAGGTCCTCTTATTAAGGCTATAGCAAGTAAGGCAGTCTTAGCTAAGAGAAGCGAACTCCTCCTAGTAGTAAACTATACTAGGGTTGCTCTAGTAGAACGTTAGCTCTATAGAGAAGGAATAGTAGGGAAGCGATACTTATATTAATATAAGCAGACTTAATAGCCTTATTAGAATAGTAGATATAATAGATAATATTACTTATAATATAATTAGGCTTATAATAGTTAAAAGGTGATAGGATAGTATACCTTATTTAATAATATTATAATAAGCTATAATATTACTAGGCTTCTTAGCCTTAGCTATAGTAGATATATACTTTAGGTAAGGAACCTCGTAAAGAGGCCCCTAAGTCTTATCCTAGGGGATATTACTAAAGACGAGCTAGTATAAGTAGGGACCCTAGTAGAACGTTAGAAAAACGCTAAACGAGCAGAAGAATATATACTATAAGGGGCTCCTAAGCGATAGGATGCATAAGAAGGGGGTAGTCGAGGTACTTATACAGCTCCTAGCTAGCTAGAGCATAGAGGGGATTATCCACGAGATCGAAGTTATTAGGAGTAGCCTCCTTATAATTAGAGAGGCTAGTAGAGGTAGAGCGGTTAGAAGGCGGGCCCTTAATAGGAGGAGGAGACTCTATCTCCTTATCGGAGTTAGAGAGGGGCTATATAGGGTTAATTATAGCAAAACCACGGGGAAAGAGCAGGTAGTAACTTATAAGGGGCGCTATTATAGAGGTAAGGGAAATTAGATTAATTAGATCTATATAAGTTAGTAATTAATAGGGGTTTAGATATAATAAACTTATATCAATATGAACTAAGAGCGCGCTAAAACGCTACTAAAACGACGAGTTATTAGCTAAAATAACGTTATAATTAATTAGTTAACTTACTCTAGTATAGGTTAATAGGAGGAGGAAAAAGAGGAAGCAAACTTAGGGCATAAAAAATCATATTATTATAATTATTACTTATAGGGTGTAGAGTAGCTAGCAGCCCGGATTAATATCGCTCTAGACTAGCCCTTAGCTTATACTCAAACCTATAACTTATATAAGAGCTAGAGGGAGGGGGGGGGAGGGGTATATATTATAAGCTATGCTACTACTAGCATCTAGGCGGTGCTATAGACCCTAAGGATTCTACCCCTAATAACAGATCTCGCTTAACGTTCGCCCTATATCCGCTTTTCTATCGTACAGGGAACTTCCTAGAAAACTTCCCTTCCTTAGCTTAGATTACTATAATTAAGGCACCCCTAAGTTGAACAAACCCGGGCTAGCCCCTCACACTAGGCGCGTTATAGTAGTTCTTTAGGATTTTATAGAAGAGGGATCCCTCTTCTAGGATAATAAGTCTTCTTCTGAACTAAAGGATATTATTCTTATTAACTTAGTATCCTTAGTATTCCCTAGCATCCTAGCGAACCTTAGCTACGATATCTCTATAGAAGGGGTCTTTAGCTTATAATCCTCTAACTATCTATTTAAGATCTATGCCTAGTTATTATATATAAGCTATTTTATCCTAAATAAGCTCCCTTATTATAGCACATAGGATATACTATTCTAATATAATAACCCTAGCTCCCCCTAAGTCCTCTAGCCTATTGCTATTCTCTCATAGAGCAGTCGGCGTAGTACTTATATATGCTTTTATGCGGGTAATAGCGCTAATATGCATACTCGTATATAATAGCTTATTAGTACCTATTATAGGGTAGTACTAACTCAAGGGTGAGGATCCCTTAACCTTAGAGCTAGCCCTCTAGTAAGGTTCTCGCATACTTCGCTAGATAGCTCGGGTATAAGTTCTCACGATAGCTATAGTTCCTTTAAGCTTAGCAATATACTAGCGAATATTTGCTAAAAGCTAGCTAATAAGCCTAAGTTTCTTTCTAAGGGTAGGAAGTATATTATCTACCTTAGTATCTTCTATTATATAGTTAGGGTATTATAATAGTCTATCTACTAGATTAATAACCCCTAACTTATACTAGATTTTAAAGTTAAATACTAATAAGTAGTAAACCTATTATATAAGTCTTCTATAAATATCCCGCGCAGGCGTAATAAGTACTCCTTTTAGCGCTATATAATCTATAAATATTACGAATTTCTTAGGGAGTCCTTATAAATACTACGCCTAGTGATCTAAACTTTCTATAATAGCAAGGAGTTCTTATTATCCTATAGCCTAGTACCTCTCTATATCTAAGAGCTTCCTTAACTAGAAGGCTACTAGGTATTAAACTATGCTATGCTTCTATAAGAGCACGCTAGATACTACCTAAGTAGATATATTAGTCTTAACCCTAGTTTCTAATGCTAGGTTATAATATCTTAGTATTAGAGCTTTAGTAAATACTCTCTAAAGTATCTTAAACATAGTCTATATCTCCCCTATCTAGGCGAAGGCTCTTGACTTAGTGCTATTCTAGCTTCCCTTAAGTATGCTATTTATAGGGGCTGCAATATAGGAATATCTTATAATAAACTTAAAATAAAAGTTATAAAAACTAAGGAATACTTAGATATCTCTAAAAGACTTTAGTACTAGCTATTTAGTAACTACTTAGACTCTATCTAGGTCTATCCTAATACTATCTTAGGTAATATAGAACCCTAGAAAATCTACTTCTATCTAGTAGAAGTTATACTTCTTTAGTTTTATAAATAGCTTAGTAGCCCTTAGGTAGTATAGGATAGTATAGAGGTCCTTAGTATACTATTCCCTTATATCTAAGTAGATTAGAATATTATCTAGGTATATAATATAGCAAGTATCTCAAAGGTTAGCGAGTATTTAGTAAATATACGCCTGAAAAGTTACTAGGGTATTTATAAGCTTAAATAGTATTATAGTATACTCGAAGTACCTATATTATATTCTAAACGCTATTCTCTACCTATCTGCTTTATTAATTATAATTCAGTAGTATACCTTGCTTAAGTTAATCTTAGAGATAAACTTTGCTCTAGCGAGTCTATCTAGAAGCTTGCTAATTAGTAGCAGAGGATAATAGTTCTTTATTATAATTTCGTTTAATCCCCTATAGTTTATATATAGTTATAGGCTTCTATCCTTCTTAGGTATGAATAGTACTAGTGCTCCTATAGAGCTAGTTAAGTAGCGTATATAGCCTGCTACCTCTATATCCCGGATATACTTAGCGAGCGTTTATAACTACTCTACTAATATAGGGTATATAGGTTTATATAGGGGTTCCTTGCTAGGTTTTAGTTTAATATAGTATACTACTCCCTTTAGCCTTAGAACTTTCTTTACGTTCTCCTTATTAAAAACGTTAGTAAAGTCTCAAAGTTCCTTAGGAATCTTCTTCTCCTGCTTATTATCTAGCGAATCTTTGCCTAAAGACTTTATATCCTTCTTATTAGGGCTTATAATACTTATTAGGTATATAATATAAACCTATTAGCTATTTTCTATAATCTCTTAAGCAATTGCTTCTAGCTTAGTAAGCGAGAGGGGTTTATATAACTAGGTATATATATAGGTATCTATATAAATACCTTCCTATCCTATTAAGTCATTAGATAGAAGGATATCTCCCGCTCCTTTAGGGCGAGGGCTTATAATAAAAGCCTAGCGAATCTTCTATAAGCGACCCTAACTATCTATAAGGAAGAATATAAGCTAGTAGACCTTACCTATAGGTATAAGCCTTCCCTAGAAATCTACTAATTCAGGGGTTATAATACTAATAGCCTCCTTTAGTTAGAGCCTCTTAATAAGATCTTCTTATATAATATCTATTATTATATAGGTATCTATATTAACCTCTAGTTCGACTTCGCTAGATACTCGGAGCGCTAATACCTATCTCTTAATAGTCTATCCTATTAGAACTAAGGTAATTTCTAGTATAATACCCCTCGGGGTTATATCTATACCTACTCGTTTCCTAAGTCTTTAGTATTAGTTATACTAGGTATTATAATTATACTTATCCCGCCCCGTCTTAGGTTTAGGTTCTAATTGCTACCTATTAGCTATATATAGGGTTCGGTATAGTTAGAGGAGATATAGCTATACTTCTTATAGTTATAATATTAGGATCCCTAGGAGTTAGTAGATATATTACTAGCGCTAGGTATTATATAAGCATCCGCTAAGTAGTTATTCTAGAATAGGGTCTCTAGGTAGCAATCCCTTAAGTCTATCGACCTAGGGGGTTGCAAGCTGCTCTTATAAGGGCGGTCTAGAGAGCCTGAGTATAGTTGCTTATATAACTTAGAATAGCTAGCGGACGTTCCCCTATATCTCCCTTTTATAATCTCCTATAATCTCTATATATATAGGGCGATAGTATACGCGTTAGTATAGTTAATATCCTGCTTAAAGAGTTCGTCCTTTAGGGTCCTAATAAGGCTCTAAAAGAAGGTATACGCCTTTATATTACCTATGCTCAGCTTGCTAAGTGCTTAGTTAATAGACTCTTATTAAGCCTAATATATAATTAGTTTCTTATTATCCTTTTAATAGTACTATCTTAAAGTATTATAGTAGTTCTACTCTTAGAGCTCGGGTGCGATATGCTACCTTCTTATGAAAATTCTAAATTATTCTTATTAGGGGTCTATCTAGTTCCCTAATTTATCTATAAGTATTTGCTAATAATTCCGCTATTCTATTTATAGGGTATGCTCTATTATACTTAAAGCCTATTAGATATACTAGCTATTAGAGCAGCTAGGATAGTACTTATAAGCCTCTTTAACTATAACGAGCTAATCTTCCCTTATTATACTAATAGATTTGCTAGTAAGGCGCGCTATATTATAATTCGGGGGTTTTTTATAAACCTTAGGCGATCGCTTAGTAGGAGCTCGGTTGCTTAATATAGTAGCAATTAGCTCCTATTAGTTAGTTATTATAATTATAATCTATTATATTAGCACTTAGCTAGTTGCTTTATCTAGCCCTCTAGCTTAGGCTAGCCTATTAGCTATAGCTATAGATATCTAGCCTATTAGCCCGTCCGGTTTATAGGAAGGGGTCTTATCTTCCCTATTCTCCTGTATATACTTATTATTTATATAGCGAGTATTTAGCATAGGTAGCCTATTCTCTTTAGGGCTCTTAGCCTCGCTTAAAGCATAGCTTCTTACCTCCCCTTATTAGCTCGTATTATCCTCTAATTGCTCGCTAGGGTTAGCTTCCTTATATAGGTTTATATAAGCTATTTCGCTCTGCTCTTAGCGAATATTAAGCATAAGTTCTTTAGCCTAATTAGTAAGTATTACTCAGGTATATAATATTATTATTATTATTAACCTTCCTAAAGCAGGGTAGAAGTAAAAGAATTATAAAGGTATTAAGGGGTTAAGAGCTATAGTTAGGTTAAACTAATAGTAGAAGCATCTAAAAGGTAGGATTAGTATTATTATACTACTTTTACTTACTTCTTCTAAGATCCTTTATTTCTAGCCTTTAGCGAGTATTTACTAGGTCTTTGCTATAAGGGTTCTATGCCCTAGACCTATAGGCCTCTCTATCCCTTCAGCCTATACTAGCCGAAGCGTCTCCGGCTTCTCCAGTCTAGGTATCCAGTCCCTTATAAGATAGTACACTAGCCTAAATCTATAATTAGCTAATAGTAATAAAAGATAGTAATACCTTCTAGCCTAGAGCTTCTAAGCTATAGAAGATCTATTAAGTACTTATAAGAGTAACTACTAAGCTATAAATATAGTAATACTATTACTATACTAGCCCTGCTAATCTAATATAAGCTAACCTCTCTATATTTATTTACTAAGACTATATTAACCCTAGATTATAGGAATACTAGCTATATAGCTTCCTTAATAGCTTTTAATAAGAACCTAGCTAATAGTATCTCTAGTTCTTTACTAAGTAGTTAGTAATCTACTAAGCCCTTAGAACCCTAGACTTTAAAGAGCCTCAGGCCTAAGCCCTTACCTTTTACTTCTAGCTTTTACCCTAGCTTTAGCAAGGCCTTAAATACTAGAAGTTTAATATATAGCAGCTGCATGCTATAGCTACTATTATAGAGCAGCTATAGGATATATACCTAGAGCGGTATAGCTATAAAGGCGCAGAGCCCTTAGCACTACTAGCGCGAGTAGCTACTACTAAGCTAGCCCTAAAGAGGGCTTATTTTAATTATAGCAGCCCTAATATCCTGAGCAGCGCCTGCCTAAAGTATAGCAAGCTAAGCTACTATAAGGCTAACTACTAGGCTAATCTATAGTATAAACAGTACTATAAGAAGGGCTACCCTACTAATTAGTATTATATCTACTAGCAGGTTGCTAGGCCCTTAGCAGGCTCAGGCGGTCCCTATATAAGTATTAAAGCTATATAGGTATCATATTTAATACTAACTATATTACTAATAGGTGAGATTATAGGTATACTTATTATAGGAGGTACATAGATTAGGAAGGATAGCGTTTTTAAGCTATATTTAGTAGAGGATAAATAGACTACTATACTACTAAGCCCTTAGGGATTAGTAGGCAAAGCCTGCTAGTATATAGGTAAAAGACCTAAAGCTAGGTAGAAGCTAATAGTATATAGGTATAAGACTTGAGGCTATATAGAAGAAGCTAGCTTACTAGCGCGTAGGTATAAGACCTGAAGCTATGCGGAAGATAATAGACTACTAAGTGCCTAGGGGGCCTCTAGCAAAGCTAATAGTATATAGGTATAAGACCTGAGGCTATATAGAAGAAACTATCCCGCTAGCATATAGGTATAAGACCTGAAGCTATATAGAAGATAATAGAGCTACTAAGTGCCTAGAGGGCCTCTAGCGAAGCTAATAGCGCGTAGGTATAAGACCTGAGGCTATATAGAAGAAACTAGCCTGCTAGTATATAGGTATAAGACCTAAAGCAGCGCAGAAGATAATAGAGCTACTAAGTGCCTAGGGGGCTTCTAGCAAAGCTAATAGCATATAGATATAAGACCTGAGGCTATATAGAAGCTAGCCTAGCTTGCTAGTATATAGGTAAAAGACCTAAAGCTACGCAGAAGATAATAATAAAGCTACTAAGTGCCTAGGGGGCCTCTAGTAAAGCTATAGTAACTAGGTAAAAGACCTAAAAGCCTAGATATAACTAATTATAAGCGCTATAGAGGGTTTAAATCCCTATATAAATAGGAGTTTTATAGATTAATAGACTTAGAGACTAAGCCCTCTAGGAGGGGGGTAATTATAAGGGATTAGGATTATAGCGCTAAGCTAGCGCTAAACTAGCGCTAGGCTTCTACTGAGGTTTAACTATATTAGTTAGCTAAGCCCTAAAAAGGATACTATATATATAAGTAGCTAGAAGGGCTAACTTATCTTCTTAATAATAATTAACCCCTATGTTACTGCTACTCCTTCCTTCCCTGGCCTGGCTTTTAGGCTATAACCTCATAGATAGTACTAAGAGAATTCTTTAAAGCTATTTATATTATAGGATAGGTTATAGCTAATTAAAGCTACTAGCTCTAGGGGGTACTAGATCTACTAAAAGAATACTACTATTACCTAGTATTCTACCCTAATAAGCTTTAGAAAGCTACTAGGGACCTTCTATTAGGTTAATTTAAAGCCCTACTACCTACTATTAAGTTTAATAATAAGCTAGAATATATAAGGTTATATAAGTAACTACTAGCTAGTTATACGAAGAATAGTTATAATATTATACTAATTAGAAAGGCTATAATTATAACCCTATCTAATATAATATTATAAGTTTCAAGTATACCCTAGTAGCGCTATAGGACTTGTATACTACTAACCTAGCTGCTATAGGACTGCTAAAACACTTTTTAGCTTAGCTTCTAGCTACTACCTGAGATAAGGACCCTGCTGCTATAGATCATAATAACACCTTATTATAACTATTAGAAGTAGGAACGCTATTTAGGGAATAATTATATATATAGTAGTTAATTACTATAAATAGTAATACTAATAAAGGGGGGGTAATATTATAGCACTAGGTTAGATCTATCTAAATTTAGGGTTATATAATTACTAAGTTATATAATCTCTAGGTAAGTATTATAATACTAGGTTAGACCTACCTTAACTTAGGGCTATATAACTACTTAGTTATATAATCTCTAGGCGAGCCTTTAGCTTTCTAGAGCTGCGCTAGCCTATAGAGAGACTTTTCCCTTCTTTAATATAGAATCTACTCAATATAGTGTAATTAAAGTATGCTAACCTTTGCCCATTTGCTGTTTGTGACACGGGCCACGGATCTGAAGTTGGATCCAGCCTACCAGGCGAGTGGGAGTCCCACCTACGCAGTAGGTAGGCGAATATTCCCATATCTACATTGAATTTATTGGATTTAAATTAAAAAATTAAAAATTATTACATAAAATACTTTAGTATTTTTTTACTTAAGGTATTACTATTATAAGAACTTAAAGCGTTTTTCTAAAAATATATATATAATAAGTTATGTATATATAAGCCTTGATAGGATTTACTCTTATAGTTATCTCTATATAATTTCTTCAAAATGCGGGAATATTTATAACTCCTACTCGCCTAGTGGGCTGGGTCTGACCTCGGATCCGTGACCCGGATCGGAACAACTAGGACCCGATATTAGTCACATGATCCCTCACGTGACCCACCTCGTCGGCTTCCCATATTGTTCCTACCTCGCCAGCTACCCTTCTAACATTAACTCTACAACATCAATCAACTGTCTTAATACTACACAACCCCTCCCTCTTCTATTTACCGGTATTGTGAATCCAACAGCTGGTTTTATATGGGAATAGTGCGCGGCTAAGGGGGAGTGTGCGGCTAGGGGGTGGTCCGACTTATCGATAACCTGCTTTAGCGGATCGCGGTGCCGCATCAGCGTCCAGTGGCTGTGAGTTTATGGTCTGCCTTAAGTAACTGCACCTGGGCGATTCTGCTGCAGTTTCTGCTCATTCTGTTTTTGTAGTCCTTCTATACTACCCTGCCCGTACGGGAGACACGTAGTTATGAGAAGACATTTCGGCGCTAAAAGAAAGAGTGAAGCTTGAGGAAGGCGGGGAGAGAGTCACCAGGCTTGGGGAAGAAGCCCATCGCTGCTGCTCATCCAGGTGAACCACGGACACAACGGGGGCATAATCTCACCAAAAATACTTACCAATACTCCCGACCGATTTTTGCCTAGCCTAGGTCGCCTGCCTTCAAAAAACGACACATTCCCCAGCTCTTATGGTTGAGCTCCAGACTTCAACAGTAGAGCAGGACAGTTCCTGCTACCTATTCCTAGGTACCTAAGGTGGTACCAAGATACCACCACGGTCTACCGTTCGCGGATTATCTCACACCAGCTACCTTACTCCAGTACGCTGAGAACTTGTCTCTCAGGTCTTATCCCCAAGTGTCTCATTGGCCATTCAACATTTGGCTGCAGCAAGTCTTACAAGTCAGACAAACTCTTGTATTCTCCGGGACCGCATCGCATCGCATCGCGCTTAGAAATCGTCCAACGGCAACTCAACCCCACGTGTGGAAAGCCCCATCGCCTAGTGTACACCTCCGCAGGCATCTCAAAGGTTAGCGCATCAAGGGGGTCGCTGTTATCGACCTATGCTGTTTTCTATAGCCCTAATAACAGTGGGACCCCTACCGCACTAACCTTTGAGATGCCTGTGCAGGTCTGACGGCACCCCGCGCAGCGAAACCTGTCCTCCGCCGGCCACGACTACATGTCATTGCTAACCGCTCTTGCTAATTGTTTCTGCGTTACTTGTGTTGCACCGACCCTCGGCAAGCTCTCCTCACCAAACCCGAGAGATTCGCCTCGAGTGACGCTCTCGCCATTGCAGATCCAACAGGCATTCCTTGTGCTCTTGGCAAATCTAGGCACACCGGTCGCCTGCTTGGAAGCAGGTCATTGGATTTTCCAGCGCGCGACGGCACGGTCTGCCGTTGGACCCCTCATGATGGATGGATACTGAGGAAGCGGCGGGAAAGGAATAGCTTGCTTGATTCGACATGCTGCCCGGTGCCTGTGGCCCCTCTCCCTTGAACGCAGGAGTCTCCGCGGCGCCGCTGCGGCATCCATCAGCATGAGGAGTGCTAATGAGGCCTGCGCCGCCGGCGCCTGAAGCATGGAGGCAATCAATTCAGTCTTTGGCTCTCCACAATCTGATATTGAGGAGTTCAGTAGGAAAGCTCCGTTGTCTTTACTGCATCCTGCATCCTGCTGTTCCTGCTGTGTAACAACAGCGTTGCTCTATCGAAGAGCCAGGATTGGGCGGCTTGCTTGCGCCAAATTCCTCCGTCATCCATTCCCAGACAAAACCTTGCTCTGAACGAAGCATACAACTTGGAAGCTTCACGCCTTGAACGGTGATTGGTCGGCAGGTTTAGGTTACTAGTTACCATTGGCATGGTGCACTAGCCCTCTGCTTGAATGGGTGTTGTTGGGCGCAAGCCTCGCGACTCGAGGCGATGACATGGCGTTCTCATAGTTTGGCGGTACATGCGGATTGACATGGTGCCGTTTTCTGCAAGCTATGCAACCGGGCTCGGAAAAGAGACCTCGTTATGAGTGAAGAGCACATTGTGCACGGGGAAGTCAACCGTTCTGACACCACTGCCCAGAACCGAAAAAGGTTGGGCGATGTCTTTGGCAACGAACCGCGAGGCGAAAGGGTTTGGTGTTCAGCAACTGACAATTTACAATGACAGACCGTTTCCTGGAGTCTCCAGAGGTTCCACTCCACACTTGAGTCGAGCATGGCGGGTTCACGCCCACGGTTCACCGAGCACGCAGCGGGCCTCTTCCATCTGGAGCGGAAGTCCGGGGCGTGGAGATTTGATTTCTCCTGCCTGCCTCCCGACTTCGGGGTGGGTCCGAAGGTCAGCCCAAGCGATAGTTCGGTTGTCGCAACGCCAACGAAATAAGTAATGACTGTCACCGGCACGCAACCCTCCCAGGAGATGGTGTGTCAAATCATGCTGTGTATCCTATCCCTCTTAGCTTGCGCGTCCTTGTGTAGAGAGCGTGTTTTTCGGAGACAAGTCGCGACACTGCATACTGAAGTAGGCCAGATGATAACATCAGTGTTGCGGCAAGCATGATGTTGCCAATATGCTAAACAACGACGGATTGGACGCCAGTCTTAGAAGGGGGAAGGGAACAGGGTGGCAGCAGACAGCCGGAAGGTGAGGATAAGCTTTAGGTGGACGTGAAGGCGTGTTGGCGAGGCTCGTTGTTAGTGGTCCTCTTCCATTGGGCTTGGCTGATGGCTAGAGTGCTTTGAAAAGTTGAGATGGTTCTACAAATTGGCCACCGGTGCTGGAAGAACTGAGTCGTGAAACACTTTTCGATGGGGAGGGAAGTGGGAAGTGCCAGGTGGATCGACGGGGTATCTCCCGATACGCCCAGTGAGTAAAGGCCACCCCGGCCAAAAGAGAAAAAAATACACGTTACACTGCTATTTCCAGGCTGTCAAGGCTGTGTGATGTGCACGGCAGCAGGAAACACACACAAGACACACAGACGTGAGGACGGACACACAACGGACGGGAGAGGGGGCAAGCCCACGGGAACTGAGCCCGACCCAGTCAGACGGGGAGACGCGAGCGATGGGGCCGGCCGTCAAGAATGATGTTTGGGCTTATTTTGGACGACGGGAGGTGATCGTTGAGGTTTCCCGGGTCGGGCGTTGGGTGCACCGAAGATGGTGGCTTTCATTGGCTGGCTGGCTGGCTGATATCTATGACATGGCCAGACGGTGGACGTTATAGGACTGAGGACGAGGCGAGGCAACTTGGATGGGCATGGAGCATGGGAGGGGGTGCTGTGGGCAAAGTAAAGTAGGGCGTGGATGAACTGGCTCCAGGTATTGGACAATAGAGATATAGGCGAGACACCAAACGCCAGCGGCTCATCGGGATCCATCCAGACGGTTGGTGTCCCTTACTTTACAGCATCTCTCCATTAGACGTTGTGTCTGTATTCATTGCCTATCAGCTTGGCCAGGCCCTGACGCCTTCACATTGATCCAGGGGGCCAAGGTTCGTAAAACATAGCAGAGAGCCCTGGGCGGGGGGAGAGATGAGATGCCCAGCCGGAGGTTGTTGCAGCTTCACTTCGGCTCGGCCGTACTCAGAAGATCTCATCTTTTTTTTTTTGACTCATCTCTGCCCTCATGCAACACCGTACCGCGGAAGATGAGCCGGCTGGCTGGGAGGAAAGGCATATCGCCCTGCTAGGAACACAACGCGATTAAAACCCCATAGCAAACGTACTGCAATGCTCATTTTCTGGTCATCAACACCCGAAATGACCTCAGAAAGGTGGAAAGTGGAATGCTGGCAATCCTAAAAACGGTGCTAAAACGATAAGTTATTAGCTAAAATAACGTTGCGATTAATTAGTTAACTTATGCTAGTATAGGTTAATAGGAGGAGGGAAAAAAAAAAAAAAGAGGAAAGCAAACTAGGGGTATAAAGAATTATATTATTATAATTATTTGCTTATAGGGCGCGGAGCAGCTAGTAGCCTGGATTAATATCGCTCTAGACTAGCCCTTAGCCTATGCTTAAACCTATAACTCACGTGAGGGTTAGGAGGAGGGGGGGGGGTGTATATTATAGGCTATGCTATTGCTAGCATCTAGGCGGTGCTATAGACCCTAAGAATTCTGCCCTTAATAACTGCTCTTGCTTAATATTAACTATATATCCGCTTTTCTATTATATAGGGAACTTCCTAGAAAACTTCCCTTCCTTAGCTTAGATTACTATAATTGAGGCACCCCTAAGTTGAATAAACCCCGGGCTAGCCCCTCATAGATATTCTTTATATAGATATTAGAGAGGTAAAGCTAATAAAGTATTTTAAATACTTTTTATTACTTATAAATAATAAAATATACTTCGAAGTAATTTTTTATAAATATAAGGGATAGGCTAGTATACTAATTATAGATATACCTTTAAGGATAGAAAAACGCCTTTAGTATAATAATAAAGGTTATTTATATGGATAATATAAAGGAGTTTATAATAGCTTACCTTAAAGCTATATTATAGGATCATAAAATAAAGGTAGAGTCTCTTATATATATATATAAATAGAATAGTATTATAGAGTATATAATCTAAATCATACTAAATGTGAAGGGCTAGCCCGGGTTTATTCAACTTAGGGGTGCCTTAATTATAGTAATCTAAGCTAAGGAAGGGAAGTTTTCTAGGAAGTTCCCCGTGCAATAGAAAAGCGGATATAGGGCGAATATTAAGTAAGAGCGGTTATTAAGGGTAGAATTCTTAGGGTCTATAGCACCGCCTAGATGCTAGCTATAGCATAGCCCGTAATATATACCCCGCCCCCTCCTCCTAGCCCTCATATGAGTAGCGGGTTTAAGCACGAGCTAAGGGCTAGTCTAGAGCGACGTTAATCCGGGCTGCTAGCTACTCCGCGCTCTATAAGTAAATAATTATAATAATATAATTTTTTATACCCCTAGTTTGCTTTATCTTTTTTTTTCTCCCTCTACCTATTAATCTAAATTAATATAAGTTAATTAATTAATTGCGATATTATTTTAGCTAATAAGTTATCGTTTTAGTAGCGTTTTTAGTATATTCCTAGTCCGCGTTAGCATAAGTTTATTATATCCGAACCCCTATTAATTACTAACTCGCGCAGATCTAATTAATCTAATTTCCCTTGCTTCTATAATAGCGCCCCCTATAAGTTACTACTTGCTCTTTCCCTATAGTTTTGCTATAATTAACCCTATATAGCCCCTCCCTAACTCCGATAAGGAGATAGAATCTCCTCCTCCTATTAAGGGCCTGCCTTCTAACCGCTCTACCTCTACTAACCTCTCTAACTATAAGGAGGCTGCTCCTAACGACTTCGATCTCGTAGATAACCCCCTCTATACCCTAGCTAGCTAGGAGCTATATAATTACCTTAACTACCTCCTCTTAATATATCCTATCGCCCGGGAGCCCCTTATAGTATATTAATTTCCGCTCGTTTAGCATTCTTCTAACGTTCTACTAGGATCCTTATCTATACTAGCTCGTCTTTAGTAGTATCCCCTAGGATAAGACCTAGGGACCTCTTCGCGAGGTCCCTTACTTAAAGTATATATCTGCTATAGCTAAGGCTAAGAAGCCTAGCGATATTATAGCTTATTATAACGTTATTAAGCGAGGTATGCTATCCTATCGCCCTTTAACTATTATAAGACTAACTATATTATAAGTAATATTATCCATTATATCTACTATTCTAATAAGGCTATTAAGTCTGCTTATATTAATATAGATATCGCTTCCCTATTATTCCTTCTCTATAGAGCTAATATTCTACTAGAGCAACCCTAGCATAGTTTACTACTAGGAGGAGTTCGCTTCTCTTAGCTAAGACTGCCTTACTTATTATAGCCTCGATAAGAAGACCTTAGTAAGACTCTGCTATTCCTATATTTCGGGGTTATTACTAATAGTTATAGCTCCCTATATAAATCGAGGCTTATGCAGAACTCCTTCGCGCTATTTCTATTTAGAACTACGACGTCTATACCTATATTACTACGAAGCGTGCTACTAAGGCTGCTATTAAATCGGATGCCTCTCCTATACCTTCTGCTAGTTCTCTAGCTACTCCTATCCTTAGTACTTCTATTATTACTATTACTTTACTTTCCCTCCTAGTTAAGCCTAATAAGGTATAGCTATATTACCTCGCTTAGGCTTACCTAGATATAGCTAAGGTCCTTTATAAGGTTTATCCTATTCCTACCTTTCTTCTATTCCTAATAATCTAACCCCTTTTCTTAGCTTACTAATATTACTATTACTACTTATAAAGAGCAGGAGGAGTAAGGGGTTATCTTCCTAGGTCTATAGTTTCTACTCGCCTACTATCTACCTACCTTCTGCTTACCTAGGGCCTGCTTAAGTCCTATTCCGCCTCCTTATAGCCTTAAGCTATAATAGAGCTTCCTATTCCTATTTACTCCTCTAATTATAAATTACCTAGCTATTATCCCTCTATCCTACCCCTGCTTATTAACTACTACCTAGCTTATAGCGTAGTATACTAGGGGTTGCTATTATTCTTATCTATTAGGCTATACTTTTCTTTATATTTATCTACTGCTTAATTATCTTAGAGCGATTATAAGGGCTCCTAAGTAGGCTAACTATACCCTATCTATTTAACTAATAACTCGTAACGCCTGCCCTTACCTATATGCTTCTAGCGCGTAGCTAGAATAGACTTGACTTCTTATTTATCCTCTCTATCTTTGAAAATCGGGGGTAGTTAGGGATTATTAACTTCTTAGCCTAGGAGGGGGTTATCTATAGCATAGCATAGCAAGCTAATATGAAATTAGTTATAGACCCTGCCTAGAACGTTTAACTTAACTATAGTTAGTAAGATTACCCTAGTTATTTTATACTTTAGGTATAGCTAATCTAACTTCTTATAGGGTCTCTCTATATAGAAGTTAGCTAGTAATAGCTAGACCTTATCGCCTACTTCGTAGCGTTCTGCTAGCATCCTTTTACTATTTGCTAATTATTCTATAGTCTATTAGGCTATAGCAATAGCTACTTAAGCTAACTCTATAGTCGACTTCAGTTTACTAATAAACTTATTAGCAGCTAACTCGTATGAGGTTAACAGCTCTAGCGCAAGCTATACTACTAATACTAGGTCGACGTAGTATCTATAGGTAAAAAAGAATAGGCTTATTCCTATTATAGCTACGTTATAGCTATTAATTACTAGTTAAACGGAGGGTAAGTAAACCTCTTAGTCATCCTAGGCGAAGTTAATTATTATTTATAGGACTGCTTAGATCTCTTAATTAAAGCGTTCTATTACTCTATCTATCTATAGGTAGAAGGTAGTGCTTAAGCGTTATTCGATCTTTATAAGCGCTTAGAACTATCGCTAGAACTAACTTATCTAGTTATTACCCCTATTGCTAATAATTAACTTAGGTATACTATAGAATCGGTAGTAGTAGTTTATGAAGCGTTCTGCGCACGCTTCTATATCTATTAAAGGCATCCCTTCTAGGGTTATTATCTTAGAGAGCCTATTAACTATTACCTAGAGGTATCTCAACCCTAGTTTTACTACGCGTAGGAGGTTTATAATGAAATCTATAGCAAGATCGTAATATAGCTATTCCGCTACTAGTAAGGGTTAGAGAAGCCTGCGTTTCGCTTATTGCTAAATCGTTCTATGCCTATAGCTATTATAGTTTCTTATAAACTAGCGGACTGCAGAGGACTACCCTAGCTAGAAGTATTACTAGGCTAGGATAGCTAGGGTGTTATTCTAGCTAGAGTAGCCTATTATTACTAAGTCATAGCACTTCTAAATTAACTATATTTAAAGCATATTCTAAGGGTGGTTTTTATCTATTAACCCTAATACCTAGATCTAGTCTCTAAATATTAATTAGCTAAGGGTATTAACGCTATACTTAGCGATCTATAGTTTCAGGCCTAGCTAGGGAGGGAAGCTTCGGTTGCCCCTTTTTACTACGGAGTAAGCCCCTTAGTACTAGTTATTTTCCGCTTACGCTTCGTTCTATATATATTAAAGGGCTAGATCCTCGAATACTATTATAACAAGGGCTTTAACTATTGCTATCCTCCTTACCTTACCTAGGGCGGAGTTAGGGATTATCTATATTACCCTCCCTTTCTCTTATTTATCCTCCTATCCCTTTAGGGCATCCTATTTATAGCGCGAGAGCATATTAGGTATAGCTACTAGGCGACTAGGTCGATATTCTAAATAGAAATTATACCTTAATAACTACTCCGCCTAGTAACTTTAGCGTTCTATTAAATATTACTTTTGCATAAAGTATTCGAAGCTCTTATAGTTAGTAAGGACCTTGAACCTAGGGTAGCTTCTTAGCTCGGCGTCCTATATATTTAAATAAGCGATTACTACTAATAGCTCCTTATTATAGATTAGGTAGTTATATTAAGCAGGGGTTAGCCTCTGCAAGTAGAAAGCGATAGGATAGCGCTATTCTTATATATCTTCTTAAGTTAGCACCCCCCCTAAAGCGAACCCTAAGTAGTCTATCTTAACTATAGTTAGGGCTTATAAGTCGAAGCAACGTAGTACTAGTGCGGTTTAGAAGTAGCATTTAAGCGCCTAGAACGCGTCTTCTTATTCCTTACCCTAGATAAATAGCGCTCCTTTCTTTATTAGGAGGGTAAGGGGCTCTATAACCCCTAAGTACTCTAATATAAATACTTAGTAATAGTTAGCGAACCCTAGGAAACTTCGCAATCCTTTTACTAAAATAAGCGCTTCCTATTTAATAATTACCTATACTTTCTCTATATTATAAGTAATACCCTCGCCTACCTTTAGGATAAACCCTATATACTTTATTATTTTTATAGAGAACTTGCACTTCGCTAGGTTAAAGTTGAGACTAGCCTCTTAGAAGGCCCGGAGAACCTTATATACCTTCTGCTTATAGTCTGCCCGGGAGCTGCTACTATAGACTAATATATTATTAATATATACTATTATAAAGTCGTTAAGGAACTCCTGAAGCATCCTATTAATATATCGTTAGAATATTATAGGGGCTCTATTTAATCCGAATAGATAGACTAGCTACTCGAAGAGTCTATATTATATACAAAAGGCGGTCTTTTCCTAGTGCCCTTTTACTATATAAATCTTATAGAAAGTAGCTACTATATCTAGTTTAGTATACTACTTCGCTAAACTAACCCTCTAGAGGGTCTCTTAGATTAGGGGTAAGGGATAGTAGTCTCGCTTAGTAATTATATTTAACGCTTAGTAGTTATAATAGAACTATAATCCTCTACTAGGCTTCTTAATAAAAAGTATAGGCGCCCTAGCAGGAGACTTGCTTACCTAAATAAAGCCCTTATTAAGCAGGTCTATAAGTATCTTTTTTAATACTAATAACTCCTCCCTAGATATGCTATAGAGGGGTCCCTAGGGTAAGGGCGCTTCTCGGCTAGAGGTATCACGCTCGAGGTAGATTTTGTAATTTATACTAAGATAACTTAGAAGTAGGGGGTATAACTTAGCTAGCTTAAAAGGCTCTGCGAATTTATTATAAATATATTATAGTAGTTTCTCTAAATAGTCTTCTGGTTTCTTTACCTCGAGCGCTTTCTTAATATCCCTTAGGCTTACTACTTATATTCCTGCTTTTAGCCTAGATAGCTAGCTCTTACTAACCCTCTAGTAGATCGCTATAAATAAGGCGGCATTAAGTTAGCAGGCTTCCTAGATCTCCCTTACTCTCTAGAGCTCTTCCTATCCTTAAAGGGTAATAATAACCCCCGCCTTCCCGTAGTATACCTACTTCTCTACTATATTATAAATAATATAGTTTTATTCTATCTATAGCTTCCCTAAGAAGAGGTTAGTATCTAGTCTTTTTATTATATAAGTAAGGAGTTGCTATATATAGCTACTAATCTCGAGGTATAATATAGCTACGCCTTTTGCTATAGCTTGAGCTAAGTTATTAGCAAAGCCTTGTAATTACTACGCTTAGCAGTTGATATATAGTAAATAGAGGTAGCAGGCGTACTAGTAGTCTACTATTATATAGATATTATATCTGCAGTCTATTAAAGCGTTAGTAGGAGTGCCTTTATTAACTCTAACTACTAATATCGCAGAAAGCCTGCTTATATTATATTCTAACTAGAACTATTCCTAACTAGCCCGCTCTTCCTCTATTATCCCTAATACCTGATTTCATACTAGGGTTATTTATTTCCCGAGTTAGAAGGGTCCTCTTTACCTTTAACCTCTCCTAAGTCTAGATATATTATTTCCTTAATAGCTTTTACTACTCTAGGACTATCCTTTAACTTCTTAGCCTTCTAGTAGTCCCTTTATAGGTAACTAATCTAGTTATATTTGAAATAATAGCGCATTTCCTTACTAGGACCTTCGCTTAAGCCTTTACGCGAGGTGCGTACTAACCCTATTATCCTAGTATCCCTATTTATATCTACTCTAGTAGGTAACGCTCTAGATCTGAAAGTTATAAGCTAGTATAAAGCGTTAGGAATGCGATATAATCCCTCTAGCTTCTATGCGATATCTTATATAAGATTAATGTATTTAGCATACTTATAGGGGGTAGGGTAGTTAACTAGATAGTCGAGGAGCTTATAAGATAGTGCCCTATATAAGTAGTCGATCTATATACTATCTAGCTATATTATGCTACCTACCTCTATAATAGTATATTCGAAGCGGGGTAGGAACGAGGCGAAGGCTTTATTATACTTTATTTAAAGCTCTAAGAGTCTTCTAAGAGCCTTGCTTATAATATTAGGGTTACTATAGGTACGGTCTAGGTATACTAAGAAGGCGTCCGGCTTAAATAAGCTATTACTACCCCTAGAGCTATAGAAGGCTATAACTACTAGCTATACTTTAGGTTCTAGGTAGGAGTTAATAAGGTACTAGGCCTCCTAATTACTTAGGTAGAAGTCCCGGTCTATTCTAACTTTATTACGCATCTATTATACCCACGTAGCGTACTTATTGCAGTTTCCTCTAAACTTAGGGGGGTTAGGAAGGGGTTTTAATTGCTAAGCGCCCCCTGCTCCCTAGGTAGTCTCTAGCTATAGGGATAGTATTAGCAACGCTAGGGCGTAGCTATCTGCTATATCTCGCTAGAGCTCTATAGTCGGTTCGTTATTAAGCTGCTATATAGTCGTTAGGCTATCGAGCTAGTTACTAAGCTTATTAATCGCTATATAAATTGCTTTAAATACTTCCCTATCTATTAGTAGTACTTCTAGACTAGCTGCTGCAGGCATAGCTAGTTCTATTTCCTGCCTGCTATCTATTGCGCTATATAACTAGCGAGGCGGGCGTAGAGAGAGAGAGCTTAGATATATAAAGGGCTAGCTCGGGTTTATTTAACTTAGGGGTGCCTTAATTATAGTAATCTAAGCTAAGGAAGGGAAGTTTTCTAGGAAGTTCCCTATATAATAGAAAAGTAGATATAGGGCGAACGTTAAGCGAGAGCAGTCGTTAAGGGCAGAATTCTTAGGGTCTGCAGCACCGCCTAGACGCCAGCTATAGCGTAGCCCGTAACACTAAATAAGGTATATGCCTTAAGCGTTAATATTAAGGTTCTAGTAGAGCTATAGCTATTTCTACTTATAGTAGTAGTTTATATTATTAACTACTCCTTTATTATAATAGTATTATGTAAGATACTTATTTAGGCGCTTTATAATAGGTTATTAACCTTAGGAGGAGACTATATACCTAATATAAGTTAGCTAAGGGTTATGAGAAGTATATATTTTATTTATATTAATCTAGAGGTATAAGTATAGAGCGAGAAGATCGCTATATAAGCTAAGAAGGGTATCTTTATTAGTTATTATAGAGACTAAGTATATAAGATATAGGTACTAGAGCGGGATAAGATTATTATCGGCTCTAATATTATCTTTTATAAACTTATAATAAAGCTAGCAGAGCGCTAATAAATATTACTACCTAGATAGGGCCTATAGTTATAGCGCTATATATATAGTACTATAGAGTAGATATAAAGAGTATATTTATAAGTTAGAGAGACTAAATCTCTAGAGGAGAAATATATAGTATATACTTATATTATAGCTTTGATAT
This sequence comes from Colletotrichum sansevieriae, assembly GCA_026260285.1. Lineage (NCBI taxonomy): Eukaryota > Fungi > Ascomycota > Sordariomycetes > Glomerellales > Glomerellaceae > Colletotrichum > Colletotrichum sansevieriae. The sequence continues at coordinate 28,979 of JAOQIF010000954.1, forward strand.
AATACCCCCTTAGAGGTAAATTAGAGATATCTCTATAGCCCTACCTAGGTCTAGAAACTATCATAGAAGTATAGAATAGACTTATAAATAACTAGGAGTTGTAAATAGAGGTAGCGTTTAATAAGATATATATTTTAGTTAAGAAAGGGGTTTTATAGTTTATTAATAAGGAGGAGGCTCTAAAGGGTATCTACTTATTAGGTAAATAGGTATGGAGGTATAAGAAGGCTTATAATATACTTATAAAGTATAAAGTATAGATTATAATAAGAGGCTTCCTTTAAGTTTCTAGGTATAACTTTATTTAGATATATACCTTGATATTTTAAATAGTATTATAATAGATCCTACTAGTATACATATATAGGAAGGGGTATCCTATATAGTAATAGGACTTTATTAGCATATACTTAAATAGAGAGCTAGAGGAGGTAATATATATAATACCTTTCTTATTAATTAAGGAGTTCTTTATAGACTTATAATATACTTAGTTAGTAACTGTATATAGGTATAAAGTAGATTAGGAATAGGTTATTAGACTCTATAGAGCTCTATATAGGTTATATGAAGGCGGGAGGTAGTAATAAAAGAAGTTATAAGAGATCCTCTAGCGAGTAGGATTTACATTATTACGCTTAAATAATATAACTTACTATAATAGGACTCTTAATATTACAATAGCTATATATATTAATAATACTCTAGTATATAGACTAGAACTAGCTCTTAGCGCTATTTATAAGTATATAATTAATACGTTTTGGTTAATAACCTCGGGGTACTTAATAACTTCCTTAGTATATAACTTATTTTTAATAAGGAGTATTAGAAGATTGGTATTAGTTAAGAGATATATTTAATTAATATAATGAGGGAGTTTAGAGCGAAGGTTAGGTTTATGAATATCCTATTAATATAGGGGCGCTTAACTTTATAATCCCTAGCATAGAGACTATACTAAACCTAGAACTCTAAGTATACTACTAGAGATGTAAGGGACTGGATACCCAGACTAGAGAAACCGGAGACGCTGCAGCTACTATAGGCCGAAGGGATAGAGAGGCTTATAGGTCTAGGGTATAGAACCCTTATAGCGAAAACTTAGCAAATACTTACTAAAGGCTAGAAATAAAGGATCTTAGAGGAAGCAAGTAAAAGTAGTATAATAATATAAATCCTACTTTTTAGGTACTTCTGCTATTAGTTTAACCTAACTATAGCTCTTAGCCCTTCGATACCTTTATAATTCTTTTGCTTCTACCCTACTTTAGGAAGGTTAGTAATAATAATAGCACTACGCACCCGAGCAATACCTACTAATTAGGCTAAAAAACCTATACCTAATATTTACTAAGAGTAGAGCAAAATAGCCTATATAAACCTTTATAAGGAAGCTAACCCTAGCGAGCAATCAGAGGATAATATAAGCTAAAGAAGGGAGGTAAGAAGCTATGCTTTAAGCGAGGCTAGGGGCCCCGAAGAGAATAGGCTACTTATGCTAAATACTCGCTATATAGATACTGAGTATATATAAGAGAATAGGGTATATAAGACCCCTTCCTATAAACTAGATAGGCTAACGGGCTAGATATCTATAGCTATAGCTAATAGGCTAGCCTAAGCTAGAGGGCTAGATAAAGCAACTAGCTAAGTGCTAATATAATAGATTATAACTATAATAGCTAACTAATAGGAGCTAATTACTACTATATTAAGCAACTAAGCTCCTGCTAAGCAATCGCCTAAGGTTTATAAAAAAACCCCGAATTATAATATAGTACGCCTTACTAGTAAATCTACTAATATAATAAGGGAAGATTAACTCGTTATAGTTAAAGAGGCTTATAAGCACCGCCCTAGCTGCTCTAATAGCTAGTATATCTAATAAGCTTTAAGTATAATAGAGCATACCTTATAAATAAAATAGCAGAATTATTAGCAAATACTTATAGATAAGTTAGGGAACTAGATAGACCCTAAATAGGAAGACTTTCGAATTTTTATAAGAGGGTAGCATATTATACCTAAGCTCTAAGAATAGAATTATTATAATACTCTAAGATAGTGCTACTAGAAGGACGATAAGAAACTAATTATATATTAGGCTCGATAGGAGTCTATTAACTAAGCACTTAGCGAGCTAAGTACTAGTAATATAAAGGCGTACGCCTTCTTTTACGGCCTTATTAGGACCCTAAAGGATAAACTCTTTAAGTAGGATATTAATTATACTAATATATATACTATCACCCTATATATATAGAGATTATAGGAGATCACGGGAGGGAGATACGGGGGAATATCCGCTAGCTATTCTAAGTTATATAAGCGACTATACTTAGGCTCTCTAGACTGCTCTTATAAGAGCAGCTTATAACCCCCTAGGTTGATAGACTTAAGGGATCGCTACCTAGAGACCCTATCCTAGAATAACTACTTAGCGGATGCTTATATAACGCCTAGCGCTAGTAGTATATCTACTAACTCCTAGGGACCCTAATGCTATAACTATAAGAAGTATAGCTATATCTCCCCTAATTATACCGAACCCCGTATTTAGCTAATAGGTAGTAATTAGAACCTAAACCTAAAGCAGGGCGGGATAAGCGTAATTATAATACCTAGTATAACTAATACTAAAGACTCGGGAAATAAGTAGGCGTAGATATAACCCCGAGGGGTACTATATTAGAAATTACCTTAGTTCTAGTAGGATAGACCGTTAAGGGATAAGCATTAGCGCTCTAAGTATCTAGCGAAGTTAAACTAGAGGTTAATATAAATACCTATATAGTAATAGATATTATATAAGAAGACCTCGTCGAGAGGCTCTAACTAAAGGAGGCTACTAGTATTATAGCCCCTAAATTAGTAGATTTCTAGGGAAGGCCTATACCTATAGGTAAGGTCTACTAGCTTATATTCTTCCTTATAGATAGTTAGGGTTACCTATAGAAGATTTGCTAAGCTTTTATTATAAGCTCTCACCCTAAAAGAGCAGGAGATATCCTTCTATCTAATAACTTAATAGGATAGGAAGGTATTTATATAAATACTTATATATATACCTAGTTATATAAACCCCTTTTGCTCGCTAAGCTAGAGGTAATTATCTAAGAGATTATAGAGAATAGCTAATAAGCTTATATTATATATCTAATAGGTGCTATAAGCTCTAATAAGAAGGATATAAAGTCCTTAGGCGAAGACTCGCTAGATAATAAATAGGAGAAGAAGATTCCTAGGGAACTTTAAGACTTTACTAACGTTTTTAATAAAGAGAATATAAAGAAAGTTCCGAGGCTAAAAGGAGTAGTATATTATATTAAACTAAAACCTAGTAAGGAACTCCTATATAGACTAATATACCTTATATTAATAGAGTAGTTATAAATACTCGCTAAGTATATCCGGGATATAGAGGCGGTAGGCTATATACGCTACTTAACTATCTCTATAGGAGCACTAGTGCTATTTATGCTTAAGAAGGATAGAAGCTTATAACTATTTATAGATTATAAGGGATTAAATAAAATTATAATAAAGAACTACTATCCTCTGCTATTAATTAGCAAGCTTCTAGATAAGCTCGCTAGAGCAAAGTTTATTTCAAAGATTAACTTAAGCGAGGCATACTACTAAATTATAATTAATAAAGCAGATAAATAGAAAATAGTATTTAGAACGTAATATAGATACTTCGAGTATACTATAATGCTATTTAGGTTTATAAATATATTAGTAACTTTTTAGGCATATATTTACTAAATACTCGCTAACCTTCTAGATACTTGCTATATTATATACCTAGATAATATTCTAATCTACTTAGATATAAGGGAATAATATACCAAGGACCTCTATACTATCTTACGCTACCTAAGGGCTACTAAGCTATTTATAAACTAAAGAAATATAACTTCTATTAGATAGAAGTAGATTTTCTAGGGTTCTATATTACCTAAGATAGTATTAGGATAGACCTAGATAGAGTCCGAGTAGTTGCTAAATAGCTAGTACTAAAGTCTTTTAGAG
>JAOQIF010000955.1:0-33014 GCA_026260285.1 Colletotrichum sansevieriae
CTATATAGGACCGAATATTAGGAATAATTTCACTAAGGCTATTATATCGCTTCTAGGGAGCTAAAGTTAGTTTATAAGCATTATTATCAATTATTCACCTATCTATTCATTAAGAATACTAATATAAGTACTATATAGTAGTATCTCAACTCAAAAGCATATCTTGGAGTTTAATAGCACGAGTAGGACTAAGCGCCTATAAGTTAGCTTAGTATTATAGTAATTATTTATAATAATCTATAAATAGGAATCTGGAATTATCCCTACCTCCTAATAATAAGCACTAGTTTATTTTATAATTAGGATAAATCTTTTACTTAACTCGGTTTCAAATCTAGTATTTAAATACTTTTATTTATTACTAAGTCCTCTTTACTATCTCCTATCCCGAATAACCCTCTAAAAATAGGTATCTAAGGAGGCTTAATATATTTAGCAAGCAGCTATCTAGTTAATTCCTCCTAATACTTAAGTCTCCCTTATAATTAATATTTAGAGTACCCCCGGTCTAAAGTATGCCTTACTTAGTATCCTTTATTACTATATTAATAAGTAATAGAGGTTATAGAAAGTCCTTCTAGGTGCTATTAATATAAATCGTAGATATATAGTACTAAAGCAAGGAAAAGCTATTATATAACTCCTAAAAGTAATATATTAAAAAACCTAAAAAGCGATTACTTTCCGGACTATCTTAGTAGATAATTATCTCGCCTTTAAACCTAAAATCCTAGCTAAGGAACTTACTAAGGATTCAGTATCGCTAGTCTAGCTAGTATACTATATTCGCTATTTAGCGTATATCTTTAACCTTATTATTAAGGCAATTCTTATAACCCTTAAGGTAGATATAAAGGATATATCTCTAGAATCTCAACCCTCTAAAATATAGCCTAAGGATAAGGAAGACTCTAATAATAAGGAAGACTCTAATAATAAGGAAGACTCTAATAATAAGGAAGACTCTAATTATAAAGAAGACCCTAATAATAAGGAAGACTCTATTAATAAGGAAGCTTCTAATAACGAGGAAGACCCTAATAATAAAGATAATAAATATTCTTCTATCTTCTTTATATATCTTATTCAAAAGGTAGATATAAATTTTAAGCTCTTATTAATAGATATATACTAATAAGATTATAGATATAATAGTTAGTAATCTCTCTAAAACTTTCTACTTTAAGAATATAAGAGTTCCTTAACCTCTAAGTATCTACTTATAAGTTAAAGAGGCTACTTTACCTCTTATAAGATATATAAATAAGATAGAACTCTACTATACTTATATATATCTATATAAGAGAGCTAAATTAATAATTATTACCTAGTTTAAAAAATACCCTTATTCTAATTAGTATTCCTTTAGTGAGAAAGACTAGGAAGCCCTTAATATTCTTATTAATATCCTTAGTCCCTTCCTACTATTCACTAACCTTCTTAGCTATTAAAATAGTCTAACCCCTAGTTATATATTACTCTATTATAAGTTATAATAATCTACCTATATATTTATATTGTTATACTTAAGGAGAAAGCTTTAGGTTTAAGCAGTTTATAGGTTAAGAACCTTCTATAAGCTCCTAAAAATGGATAAGAGAAGCTTATAATATATATTAAGAAGATAGTTTCTAAAGATTCCTTTAATATCTATAGTATTACTCTACTTTACTTACTTCTAAACCTAGTATCTTAGTCTTATGTATCTAGGATACCCGATTTAACTTTATAAATTACTTTAAGGATCTCCCTTCTTTAACTACTTTATAAACCTAGGTATAATAGGCGTTTATTAATCTATATATAAGGGAATATTAGTTAGACCTATAATAATAGGACTCCTATTAAACTCTAACCTAAGGCTTAAGATATACGCTCTATAGCTTAATATCCTATAGTTAAAGAAAATAGGTAATTATAGTTATTACGGGCTACGCTACTGCTGGCGTCTAGGCGGTGCTACAGACCCTAAGGATTCTGCTATTAACAACCGCTCTCGCTTAATATTCGCCCTATATCCGCTTTTCTATTGCATAAGGAACTTCCTAGAAAACTTCCCTTCCTTAGCTTAGATTACTATAATTAAGGCACCCCTAAGTTAAATAAGCCCGGGCTAGCCCTTTATATATCTAAGCTCTCTCTCTACGCCTGCCTCGCTAGTTATATAGCGCAATAGATAGCAGGCAGGAAATAGAACTAGCTATACTTATAGCAACTAGTCTAGAAGTACTACTAATAGGTAAGGAAGTATTTAAAGCAATTTATATAGCAATTAATAAGCTTAGTAACTAGCTCGATAGCCTAATAACTATATAGCAGCCTAATAATAAACTAACTACGGAGCTCTAGCAAGATATAGCAGGTAGCTACGCCCTAGCTCTGCTAATACTATCCCTATAGCTAGAGACTACCTAGGGAGCAGGGGGCGCTTAGTAATTAAAACCCCTTCCTAACCCCCCTAAGTTCGGAGGAAACCGCAATAAGTATACTATATAGGCGTAATAGATATATAATAAAGTCAGGATAGACCGGGACTTCTTCCTAAGCAATCGGGAGGCCTAGTATCTTATTAACTCCTGCCTAGAACCTAAAGTATAGCTAGTAGTCTTAGCCTTCTATAGCTTAGGGGGTAGCAATAGCTTATTTAAGCTAGATGCCTTCTTAGTATACCTAGACTATACCTATAGCAACCCTAATATTATAAGCAAGGCTCTTAGAAGACTCTTAGAGCTTTAAATAAAGTATAATAAAGCCTTCGCCTCGTTCCTACCCTGCTTCGAATATACTATTATAGAGGTAAGTAGCATAATATAGCTAGATAGCATCTAGATCGACTACCTATATAGGGTACTATCTTATAAGCTCCTCGACTATCTAGTTAACTACCCGACCCCCTATAAGTATGCTAAATATGTTAGCCTTATATAAGATATCGCATAAAAGCTAGAGGGATTATATCGCATTCCTAACGCTTCGCATTAGCTTATAATATTTAGATCGAGAGCATCACCCGCTAGAGTAGATATAGATAGGGATACTAGGATAATAAGTTTAGTATACGCCTCGCGCGAGGGTGTAGGTAAAGGTCTTAATAAGGAAACGCACTACTATTTTAAATATAACTAGATTAGTTACCTATAAAGGGACTACTAGAAGGCTAAGAAGTCGAAGGATAGTCCTAGAGTAGCAAAAGCTATTAAGGAAATAACGTATTTAAACTTAGGAGAGGTTAAAAGTAAAGAAGACTCCTCTAACTCGGGAAATAAATAACCCTAGTATGAAATTAGGTATTAGGGATAATAGAGGAAGAGCAGGCTAGTTAGGAATAGTTCTAGTTAGAACGTAGTATAAGTAGGCCTTCTGCGATATTAGTAGTTAGAGTTAATAAAAGTACTCCTACTAACGCTTTAATAGACTGCAGATATAATATCTATGCGATAATAGACTACTAGTATACCCGCCGCCTCTATTTACTATATGTTAACTACTAAGCGTAGTAATTATAAAGCTTTGCTAATAACTTAGCTTAAGCTATAGCAAAAGGCGTAGCTATATTATACCTCGAGATTAGAGGCTATATATAGCAACTCTTCGCTTATATAATAAAAGGACTAAACGCTAACCTCTTCTTAGGGAAGCTATAGATAGAATAAAACCATATTATTTATAATATAGTAGAGAAGCAGGTATACTACGGGAAGGCGGGGGTCACTATTACCCTTTAAGGATAGAAAGAACCCTAGAGAGTAAAGGAGATCCGGGAAGCCTGCTAACTTAACGCTACCTTATTTATAGCAATCTGCTAGAGGGTTAGCAAGAGCTAGCTATCTAGGCTAGAAGTAGGAATATAGGTAGTAAGCCTAAGGGATATTAAAAAAGCGCTTAAGATAAAGAAACTAGAAGACTATTTAGAGAAACTACTATAATATATTTATAACGAATTCATAGAGCTTTTCGAGCTAGCTAAGTTATACCCCCTACCCCTAAGTTATCCTAGTATAGATCACGAAATTCACCTCGAGTGCGATACCTCTAGCTAAGAGGCGCCCTTGCCCTAGGGACCCCTCTATAGCATATCTAGGGAGGAGTTATTAGTATTAAAAAAGATACTTATAGACCTGCTTAATAAGGGTTTTATTTAAGCAAGCAAGTCTCCTGCTAGTACGCCTATACTTTTTATTAGGAAGCCTAGCAGAGGATTATAGTTTTATTACAACTACTAAGCGTTAAATGCAATTACTAAGCGAGACTACTACCCCTTACCCCTAATCCAAGAGACCCTCTAAAGGGTTAGTTTAGCGAAGTAGTATACTAAACTAGATATAATAGCTACCTTCTATAAGATTTATATAGTAGAAGGGTACTAGGAAAAGACCGCCTTTTATATATAATATAGGCTCTTCGAGTAGCTAGTCTATCTATTCGGATTAAGCAGAGCCCCTGCGATATTCTAACGATATATTAATAGCATGCTCCAGGAGTTCCTTAATAACTTCGTAATAGTATATATTAATAACGTATTAGTCTATAGCAGCAGCTCCCGAGCAGACTATAAGCAGAAGGTATATAAGGTTCTCTAAGCCCTCTAAGAGGCTAGTCTTAACCTCGACTTAGTAAAGTATAAGTTCTCTATAAAAATAGTAAAGTATATAGGATTTATCCTAAAAGCAAGCGAGGGTATTACTTATAATATAGAGAAAGTACGGGTAATTATTAAATAAGAAGCGCCTACTTTAGTAAAAGGATTGCAAAGTTTCCTAGGGTTTGCTAACTACTACTAAGTATTTATATCAGAGTACTCAGAAGTTATAGAGCCCCTCACCCTCCTAATAAAGAAGGGAGCGCTATTTATCTAGGGTAAGGAATAAGAAGATATATTCTAAGCGCTCAAACGCTGCTTCTAAACTACACTAGTACTATATTACTTCAACCCGTAAGCCCTAACTATAGTTAAGATAGACTACTCAGGGTTCGCTTTAGGGGGGGTGCTAACTCAAGAAGATACGCAAGGATAGCGCTATCCTATCGCCTTCTACTCGCAGAGGCTAACCCCTACCTAATATAACTACTTAATCTACGATAAGGAGCTATTAGTAGTAATCGCTTATTTAAATATATAGGATGCCGAGCTAAGAAGCTACCCTAGGTTCAAGATCCTTACTAACTATAAGAGCCTTAAATACTTCACGCGAAAATAACGTTTAATAGAATGCTAAAGTCGCTAGGCGGAGTAGTTATTAAGGTATGATTTCTACTTAGAATATTAACCTAGTCGCCTAGTAGCTATACCTAATACGCTCTTATACTACGAATAGGACGCCCCGAAAGGATAGGAGGATAAATAAGAGAAAGGGAGGGTAATCTAGATAATCCCTAACTCCGCCCTAGGTAAGGTAAAGAGGATAGCAATAGTTAAGGCCCCTGCTATAGTAGTATTTGAGGATCTAGCCCTTTAATATATATAGAACGAAGCTCAAGCAGAAGATAACTAATATTAAGGGGCTTATTCTATAGTAAAAAGGGGCAACTAAAGCTTCCCTTCCTAGCTAGGCCTAAAACTATAGATTGCTAAGTATAGTATTAATACCCTTAGCTAATTAATATTCAGAGACCGGATCTAGGTATTAGGGTTAATAGATAAAAACCACCCTCGGAATATGCTTCGAATATAGTTAATTCAGAAGTGCTACGACTTAGTAATAACGGGCTACCCTAGTTAGAATAACACCCTAGCTATCCTAGCCTAGCAATACTTCTAGCTAGGGCAGTCCTCTATAGTCCGCTAGTTTATGAGAAACTATAATAGTTATAAGTACGGAACGATTTAGCAATAAGCGAAACGCAGGCTTCTTTAACCCTTACTAGTAGTAGAATAGCTATATTACAATCTTACTATAGATTTTATTATAGACCTCCTACGCATAGTGAAAACAGGGTTGAGATTCCTCTAGGTAATAGTTAATAGGCTCTCTAAGATAATAACCCTAGAAGGGATGCCTTCGATAGATATAGAAACATATATAGAACGCTTTATAAACTACTACTACCGATTTTATAGTATACCGAAGTTAATTATTAGCAATAGGGGTAGTAACTAGACGAGTTAGTTCTAGTAATAGTTCTATGCGCTCATAAAGATCGAATAACATTTAAGTACCGCCTTTTACCTATAGATAAATAGAGTAATAGAACGTTTCAATTAGGAGATCTAGGCAGTCCTACGGATAATAGTTAACTTCGCCTAGAACGACTAGGAGGTTTACTTACCCTCCATTTAACTAGTAATTAATAGCTATAACGTAGCTATAATAGGAGTAAGCCTATTCTTTTTTACCTATAGATACTATATCAACCTAGTACTAGTAGTATAGCCCGCGCTAGAGCTATCGACCTCACGCAAGTTAGCTGCTAATAAGTTCGTTAGTAAACTAAAGTTAACTATAGAGTTAGCCCAAGTAGCTATCGCTATAGCCTAATAGACTATAGAATAATTAGTAAATAGTAAAAGGACGCTAGCAGAACGCTACGAAGTAGGCGATAAGGTCTAGCTATTACTAGCTAACTTCTATATAGAAAGACCCTATAGGAAGTTAGATTAGCTGCACCTAAAGTACGAAGTAACTAGGGTAATCTCACTAACTATAGTCGAGTTGAATATTCCAGGCAAGGTCTATAACCGATTTCATATTAGCCTGCTACGCTACGCTGCGAACAACCCCCTCCTAGGCTAAAAAGTTAATAATCCCTAACTACCCCCGATTTTCAAAGATAGAGAGGATAAATAGGAAGTTAAATCCGTTCTAGCTATACGCTAGAAGTATATAGATAGGAGTAAGCGTTGCAAGTTATTAGTTAAATAGATAGGGTATAGTTAGCCTACCTAGGAGCCCCTATAATCGCTCTAAGATAACTAGGTAGTAGATAAGTATAAAGAAAAGTATAGCCTAATAGATAAGAATAATAGCAACCCCTAGTATGCTACGCTATAAGCTAAGTAGTAGTTAATAGGCAGGAGCAGGATAGAGGGATAGCAGCTAAGTAATTCATAATTAGAGGAGTAAGTAGAAATAGGAAGCTCTATTATAGCTTAAGGCTATAAGGAGGCGGAATAGGCCCTAAGTAGGCAGAAGGCGGGCGGATAGCAGGCGAGTAAAAACTATAGACCTAAGAAGATAACCCCTTATTCCTCCTGCTCTTTATAAGTAGTAGTAATAGTATTAGCAAGCTAAGAAAAGGGGTTAGATTATTAGGAATAGAAGAAAGGCGGGAATAGGATAAACCTTATAGAGGACCTTAGCTATATCTAAGTAAGCCTAGGTAAGGTAGTATAGCTATATCTTATTAAGCTTAACTAGGAGGGAAAGCAAAGTAGTAGTAATAATAGAGGTACTAAGGATAGGAATAGCTAGAGAACTAGCAGAGGGCATAGGGGAGGCGTCTAACTTAATAGTAGCCTTAGTAGTACGCTTTATAGCAGTATAAGCATAGACCTCGCAGTTCTAAATAGAAGTAGTGCGAAGGAGTTCTATATAAGCCTCGATCTATATAGGGAGCTATAACTATTAGTAATAACCCTGAAATATAAGAATAGCGGAGTCTTACTAAGGTCCTTTTATTAAGGCTATAGTAAGCAAGGCAGTCTTAGCTAAGAGAAGCAAACTCCTCCTAGTAATAAACTACGCTAGGGTTGCTCTAGTAGAACATTAGCTCTATAGAGAAGGAATAGCAGGGAAGCGATACCTATATTAATATAGGCGGACTTAATAGCCTCGTTAGAATAGTAGATATAACGGATAATATTACCTATAATATAGTTAGGCTTATAATAGTTAAAAGGCGATAGGATAGCATACCTTATTTAATAATATTATAATAAGCTATAATATCACTAGGCTTCTTAGCCTTAGCTATAGTAGACGTGCACTTTAGGTAAGGAACCTCGCGAAGAGGCCCCTAGGTCTTATCCTAGGGGATACTACTAAAGATAAGCTAGTATAAGTAAGGATCCTAATAGAACGTTAGAAAAACGCAGAACGAGTAGAAGAATATATACTATAAGGGGCTCCCGGGCGATAAGATATATAGGAAGGGGGCGGTCGAGATACTCGCATAGCTCCTAGCTAGCTAGGGTATAGAGGGGATTATCTATAAGATCGAAGTTATTAGGAGCAGCCTCCTCGTAGTTAGAGAGGCTAGTAGAGGTAGAGCGGTTAGAGGGCGGGCCCTTAATAAGAGGAGGAGACTCTATCTCCTTATCGGAGTTAGGGAGGGGCTATATAGGGTTAATTATAGCAAAACCATAGGGAAAGAGCGGGTAGTAACTTATAAGGGGTGCTATTATAGAGTCGAGAGAAATTAAATTAATTAGATCTACACGAGTTAGCAATTAATAGGGGTTTAGATATAATAAACTTATACTAATATAGACCGAGAGCGCGCTAAAACGCTACTAAAATAACAAGTTATTAGCTAAAATAACGTCATAATTAATCGGTTAACTTACTCTAATATAGGTTAATAAGAGGAGAGAAAAGAGAAAGTAAACTTAGAGCGTAAAAAATCATATTATTATAATTATTACTAGTAGAGCGTAGAGCAGCTAGTAGCCTGGATTAATATCGCTCTAGACTAGCCCTTAGCCCGTGCTCAAACCCGCAACTTATATAAGGGCTAGGGGGAGGGGGGGGGAGGGGTATATATTATAAGCTATGCTACTACTAGCATCTAGGCGGTGCTATAGACCCTAAGGATTCTGCTATTAATAACCGCTCTCGCTTAACGTTCGCCCTATATCCGCTTTTCTATCGCACGGGGAACTTCCTAGAAAACTTCCCTTCCTTAGCTTAGATTACTATAATTGAGGCACCCCTAAGTTGAATAAGCCCGGGCTAGCCCTTCACAATAGTAATCCCTTATATTAATCCCTATTATTAACTTAGAATAGGGAAATTTTTAATATATTAGTAAGCTAGGGCTACTTATAATAACTTTCTTAATATAAGTAAGATATTATACTTTATATAAAATATTTATATATCTAATATATTTAGTTATATATCCTATAGAAACTATATAAGAATTCTAAGCCTACTTAAAAAGTAGCTATCCTTAATTCTATAGTATTTGCTAGATAGCTTAGGATTATTTATATATTTAATTAATATCTATCTCCTTTAAATACTCCTTTAGCTTAGCCTATCTTATCTATTACTACTCTTACTTTAACCTTTTAGCTAAGACTATCTTTAAGATCCTAAGTCTTAAGATTACTTAGTAATATAAAACCTAGTTAGCTTAGATAATACTTAAGGAAGCTTCTAATAATAATACTATAGAAGCTACTAGTAAATAGATTTATATTATTAGAGAATCTTTTTAATACTTTACTCTTTTAGAGAAGGAATAGATTAAAAACCATTTAATAGTTATTAATAAGATAATAAATATCTCTATTACTTTTAAAGGAGATAGACCTCGCTTACCTACTCTTAGGCTAAGTTAAGCTATTTCTTATAATAATAATAATAATAATAATAGTTCTATTAATAAGTACTTATATACTTTATTAAGTACTTAGAGATAATAGCTCTTAAGTTAACTCTCTCACCTTAGCTACTCCCCTATACCCCTTATATCTTAGTAACTATCTAATATATCCTCAGATACTAGGTCTAGGACTTAATACTAGAAGCAAAGGAGGACTACCTAGTAATATTCCTACTATATCTCCTCTAGTTCTAATAGTGATTAAATTTAAGATTTTACTTACTTCTATATAACTTAGAATATAATTTATATTTAAAGGATTTAAAATAATCTTTTTATAGCTATTCTAGTTCTATTTATCTTCTAATATAAATAGTTTATAAACTTTATATTAACTATTATAAATTAATAGTTTATACTAAATATACCTTACTTTTAATAGGATCCTTAAGATTAATTTATAACTACTACCTATAGTTATTAATATATAAGTAGGCTACCTATAGGTAGGTTAACCTATAGGCTGCGTTACTTATAGGCTTTTAATATAGGCTAGACCTATGGGTAATTTGGGTACCCGTAGAGTACCTGTGGGTGATTTTGGGTACTACCCATCTTGGTACCCATGGGCTTTTTGCATCACTGGTGATGGAGCGCTGCGCAGTATAGGGGATCGCGAGGATGACGTAGTCGCTCGCGATCGACTTTTTCTCCGCCGCCGGAGTTTGGTAGGTGACTCTTACCTTACCCTGCTTGGCTCCGACCTCTGGCTTCACGTCTTCGAGGCGCACCGCTCGTGCGCCGAAGATGATGTTATCGATGAGGGAGTCCGCGCCCCTCTCGGGCGCGATGAAGGCCTTCGGGACCAGGTCCATGCCGCCCTGCAAGTGAGTCATTCCGGCTGGCTGCGCCCGCTGAGTTGTTGGAGACAAATGCGTCCTTGCGGAATTCGATAAAGCCGTTATCTAAGACGACGGGGGAGTTTCCCAGGTCGCAGAGCTTGACGGCGACGTCGCTCCAGTGGACCATATCAGTTAGATATGAGCGGAGCGTGTACTTGTCGTAATCCCTCGTGCCTGCTTCGTACGCCTCTTTGATTTTCTTCGGACGCGGTCCAGCCGCTGCGTCGAATGCCTCATGGAAGGTTTTGACTAATGGCTTTATGGCGATTTCGAAGAGTTCACCACCGTTCTTTCCGCGCTCGTGCTTGTATAATCCTGGAAAGAGTCCAAAAGCTCCTCGTTATGATTGTGGAGCTTGTCAATGGACTCGGGATATGTCATCCTCTGGCCATTTCGGTATCCACTGAGGCAGATGAACTTGTCATCCACGTCGAACCCAAAAAGCTCGCCAGTGTCGAAAAGCTTGATGTGCTCGTGCAGAGGAAAGTGGTTGGCGGGAATGCGCATGGCGCCGCTCTCTGCATGCAGACCTGGGGCGAAAGCAGGGTCTCTGAAGGTGACCACGCGGCCGCCAACTCGAGAGGAGGCCTCGAGGATGGTGACGTTCAAACCGGTACGTTTGAGCTCGTAGCCAGCGGAGAGGCCAGATACTCCTGCTCCGATGACGATGACGTTTGATGGGGGTAACCAGCATGTTTATGAGGTGCAGAAAACTCACTGATTTTCTCTGGGGAATTGGCTCTGGGCCCTTTTCGACCAATTTGAGGAGGATGTCTTTGACCTTCTCGCTTTCGTCCGGCAATTCATCGTTTTGATCTCCTGCCGGCTCCCGAAGACCCAAGAGAGTCATGAAATTGCCGGCCTTGTTGCAGCAATTACTTCAGGAGCGGCTCGGAGACAGTGGACCATATTTCCTGCTGGGTGTGTTCAAAGACAGGCCCTGACGGAGAAGTTCTAGCCGCCGTAGCCATGGCGAAGTGTTAATGATAACATATTTGGATATCAAGACGGTTTTGCGTCAAACAGATTGGGATATTCGTGTGAGTTTGAAGGCGACATATGTATGCATGATTCCCATCTTGAAGTATTCGGGTCTACGGTTGGCGTCGTGAACAATTTTCAGCTCTAACCTTTTGCTGCCGCTTTTGTTGTGTAGAGTTTAGAATAATACGACATGCAGCTAATCTAAGCTCGTTGAGCATGGGCCGTCACAGGGCTAAAACTGTATATCGACAGACATCTGAGCTGAGTCCCCGAAACTGGAAAGAGGTAGATCGGCAATGGGCGGGCCGCAGCATATCTATTGCATTCCATCGGCCGAGGCTAAGAAGATGGCGGAAACTGCCCAATGGCAAGCCAGGGTGGCCTTACTTCAAGACGGGGCTGGACTGAGGTCTGCGGGGTACCAGCCTGTCACTTGTTTAGGCGCTATTGGGAACGTGGTTAGCTCGTGAGGCTGTTTCTGAGATAAAACGCAAGAACCTTTGGGGTGAGTGCTTTCATAGATGTGACTTGTGGCGAAAGACATTGGCAATAGAAGCAAAAGGTATGTATCTGGGCTCTCTTTCCATTTCTCACCAGGCCTGTCTCTCAGCGAAGGTCAGTCCATTCATGACGGAAAACATGCGAACGACGACGCTTTTCAAAACGATGTGCAGAGGCCGATTGGCAGCTCTGTGTGCTTCAACAATGTTTTTTGTACATTCATACGGGGTGGAAGAACGGCTTTTATCGGTTTCATAAGACATCAAGACTTCGAGCCCGAAAAGTACAAACAGCAACATTAATGTTCCGATTCTATTCTGAAATTATGCCTATAGAAGGCGGGGTATCCTATCCAAGCCTACATCATTAGGAAGAGAGCGAAGGCGTGCGACTCCGCTCTCTGAATTATTGGATTTCTATTAAACGAGCCGGAAACACTTCAGTCGCTGTCCTCGTCACGACCAGGCCAGACAAGCTTCCTCCGGATTACCGCCCTGGCGCAGCAGAAACCAACAAAGAGCCAAACAGCGACCAAGAGAACCGTGAACACGGTCGCCAACCACAACAATCCTTCACTGCCGAATGCTTCTCCGATGCGTATGGTGGCGACAGTAAAGCCGACGTTGGGGAACACGAAACTCCACCAGCTGAGATGGAACGAGTGGTCCGGCATGCCAAACAGCGTAGATAGGCACGCGGAGGAAAAGAACCAGAAGGAAAGCCCCCATAGAAAGACTGCACTGAAAAGCGCCATGGCGCGGACGGCGAGAGCGACGGTGCCTGGGTTTTGCATATCGGTAAGATACGCTGCTGAGCGCAGCGACTCGGAGACGAGGGAGCCTTCGGAGGCGATCAAACGGGGCGCGTCGGCGGCCATCGAGACCAGAGCTGCGGCGGTGAAGCTGGGTGGACCGACGGCGATGAACATTCCTGGTCGTTGGCCGGGGAGACCAATGGTCATCAGACGGGAGAGGTACGTCGCGTACATGAAAGCCGATATTAGGAAGCCCAGGCCTTGGGCGGCGAGGCCGGCGCCGACCATGGCTGCTGCTTGGTCCGGTGGTTGCGATCGACACATGAAGCCCGCGAGGGTGCCCGCCAGCATCACGGGGAAAATGGGGAGAATCCAGGCCGGGGTCATGCTGTCGAGGGATAGGCGTCTGCGGCCGGTGAAGAGGAGGTGGTACATGCCGACGGAGGCGAAGAAGGTGACGGTGAGGTAGACCCAGAAGCAGACGCGGAGAGTGACGATCAGCCAGGGACCGCATCTCGGGACGCCGTAGTGCTGGATGTTGGACAGGGCTACGGCGAGGGAGAGGAAGGAGGTTGGGATATAGAGGGACTCTGAGGGATGAGTGATTGCTTTGGCATGGGCCTTGCGGAAGAAGGAGAAGCGTAGGCAGAGGGTCAGGGTGATGAGGAAGATGAGTACAATGTCGAGGAGGAAGACGATCAGGCCGATTGTGTCGAGGCCGGTGAAGCGGTGGGGTGTTTCAGCGAGGAGGAGGGCGATGCCGCCGGTTGACATGCTGGAGTGGGGTGAGTCGGGGCCGGGACCGGGACCGTGGCCGGGGCGGACGGGGAGTGGGACTCACGTGAGGGTGTACCACGCGAATGTGAAGTGGTGGATGCGCTCGCGGAGGGAGACTTTTTCAAGGATAGTGTTGGTGCGGCTCCGGGTGCGCGAGAGAGTTGCTCTTAGGGCATGTTGAAGAGGCTCGTCAGATTGCTGACCCTGGTCTACCGACCGTGTCGATATTTCGGACATGGCTGATCTGTTTAGGTGGGTGATGGAATTAGAGGAATTAGGTAAACTCACTTGCTTCTTCGTCTACGACAGCCATAATTATGAAGAACGCATTGGACGAGTGCGGTTTATGAACTTTGGATGAGACGAGGTTGAGGCGAATGAGATGGAGGTTGCGATAGTGATCGGAAATCGTCCTGGATGTGAGGTTCTCGTCGTCACTTCAGCTTGCGTCTGTTTCGGGCTGTGCCCTGTATTTGACTGGGATGGGATGAACGAGTCAGCAGGGACCGGGTTGTGCGGCCAAGATGGGTCACGCCAGGAAACTGGTATTTGGGAGACGCAATAGTGGGCTCGTATGATCTTATGCTATTTATCGAGGATGCGATGTGGTCTGGGCTCTGCAGGTCGCACGACGTATAGTTTGATGGGATGGAGATAGGCGGAAATGCTGCGGAGAATTTCGAGAAAATCTCTAGTCGGCAGGCCCTCTCGGGGCCGGGTACGGCGCCGAATGCTCGGAGCCAAATTGCCACACTTTTGGGGGTGATGCTGATGCTTGACGTTGGTCGTTCTTCACCCATGAATTATGTGTCTCCGAGTCTCTTGTGATTGCTAGATGAACGCATATGTTACGTTGTGAGTGTGCCTCGGCGTTACACTGCCCAAGTCATCTCAAGTCTGAGATAGACATCTCCAAATGCAGATGCAGTTTGCAATTGAGCGCAAACCCACCTGAGATTTCCATCACATGAACACATGAATTCCATTATCTAAAAATCAGGCCTGAGCTGCGGCGTTGAGTTCTATCACAGCTTAAAATTTTCGTCACGGACGATAAAGTACCGGGCACGCGGCACAGCTTCCCGGGCCCTGGCCTTTCGCTTGGAGGCGGCGACATAACAGGAACGCTAGAACCCTTCCCGGAGTCTCAAGTGGGCGATGGCAGTGATTTGGGATGGACCTCTCCAGGCTGGGACTTGGCTATAGTAGGTATTGGGGCAACACTGTTCAGAGACAAGCTGAAGGTGATAACGCGGCGCTCTGGTAAAGTTGTTGGAAAAACACTCGTGTGGCTTCGAGACACGTGATGCAAATGATTGCGTCGTTATGGCCTCCGCCTCCGGCGAGCTGAACGGGAAAGGATCGAGAATCAGGGGGGGAGCTCTGGCCACGCCCTTATCCTTGTCTGTCCGTCTGCCGGGAGGGCTCGGCCGGTTCCCCGCCCGTGGTCCGAGGGTGGTCCGGTGAGAAATGTCATCTCCACGGAGTGGGCAGAGTCTAAGGCCGGTTGGGCGAGGAACTTCGCTGGCTGTTCTAGTTGGAACATTGGGAGTTTGAAGTCGCTCTGTGAGAAGCATGACTGGAGACGCAGGTAGCCGCAGCGTTCGGAGGAGCTGGAAGTTGGAGGCGGTTGTGGTGGCCTCGTGGCCCCGGGGGGGGGGGGGGGGTGGTTGGCCCTGGTCACAACATGGGAGGGAACTCAATACGGCGTGTTGCGTCGATCACGAGGCGTTAGAAGGAGATGTTCGCGCCGAAGAGGAGGGGGGAGACGACTTGCGGGATGCAGATGCAGATGCAGATGCTGATGCTGTGAGAGGTGAGTAAACAGGTCATTTCGTAAGATTGTGCGTTGTTCCCTCCTCAATAGTTCGAGAGATGCTCTGTGGATGGAGGAACAGCATATGTACCCAGAAACTGAGATTGGAGGCCTGACTAGCAAATATTCAATGTTGATGCGGGGTTGTTGGTGATGGGAGCTCTGGTGTTTTCGTGATAAAAAAGAAAGGATGCAGCTCTAAATGTGATCAGTGCAGTGTGCTGGGCGGGAGCCAAGGAGCTTCCATTCCAGGTTGCTGAAAAAGGGTCTTATGTACCTTCCCGCCTAAAAACATGGGGAGGATACATAAGGGTTCATGGCGGCTGAGTGGCGCGGAAGCAGAAGGGGCCCTGATGGTGCAGCTGCCACCATGGGAATTGGAAGCAGCCACTCAGAGAGCAAGCCGAAGGACGGCGAAGTGGGGCAATTGAGGGGAGGCAAGCAGGTCACAGGCCAGGTGCGTGCGAGTCGAAGCAGGTGCACCAACGAGGAACGGGAAGCCGCCCGGGGCGAGGAAGGGGAAGGCAAGGCTGCCAAGTATGCGTACCTCCCACCTTCTATCACTGTAAGCAAACCCACTACAGGCTGAGGTGCGCCCGCTGCTCAGCTAGAGACTTTGGCTCGATGTACTCTTTGGGTTATCTTGGGCCAAAATAATACCTGTTCCATAGCTCCAGCCAGGTACTCGCTTACAGGCGACGCATAGCCAGCCCTTCCCAGCAAAGGTGAAGCCCAGGCTGCTGTCGCTGCATCATCACTCTGAGGTGCCTCTCTCTCTCCCCTCCCGCCCGTCAAGTCCTTGTGTGCTTGTGTCACCCCCCGACCGGCTGGTATTTGATCAACGCCGCATCCGACAAACGTCCTTTCTTTCTCTCTCTGCTGTATCCCCTCGCCGCTGTTCATTTTCCTGCCTTTTTTGCCCCCATTGCGAGGCGAGAAGGGGAACATTGAACACACGACGTATTTTCTTTGGGGATTTTGCATCAATTTGACATCACCTCAGAGCAGCATTTCAGAGGACAGCAACAGCATACGTACACCATCCTCGAATACCTCGCCGTACGGACATATAGCTTCACACCCGAATAGACCACCCGGTCCCGTCCTCCATCCATCGTATCCGGATCAACAGCCGCCCCGCGACCGACAACACTGGACCTCCGGCTTTCCCAGTGAATTTGATCTCACCAGAAAAACAGCTCCCATTGCGGTTTTGGTGTGGGAGCGGGAGCTTGATCGATCCTGCACCTTTGCGACCCTGACCCTGAACACCACCATCCGCGACTTTGACGATAACGACCGCCACCCCTCCGCTCGGTCCCCCTCTTCCGTCCTTCTGCTGCTGCTGCCAACCATTGCGAGAAATATCGTGCCCTTGCCGCACGCATCGCTTGACACATCATGGACGAAACGCCGGGGCCGCAGCCCTCCAACCACGCCGCCGCCTTGTCAGCAGCATCGACCGCCCATTTCCTCTCTAGCCATTTCACTTCGGTCGATACCATTTCCAGATCAAACTCCCCCGGTCCTCCTTACAACAAGAAACCAGATGAGGATGACAAGAAGCGCTACCGGCCCCGGACCTTCAGCTACTTCAACCACCTCCCCTTCCCCGTCGAGGAGGAGTCGCAGCGCGATGCCGCACTCGCTGGCATCCTCAAGCATCTCTACATCGCCATCAAGGCCGAAGACTTCAGCCCCGGGGCCCTGCATTGGACCAGAGAGCTCCAGGGATGGCTGAACCTGAAGTTTGAGATGACGAGGGAGCTACGCGCCACCTTGGCCAAGCTCTACTACCACCTCTGCCTGGCTCCTGGCTTGGACACGGGTACCGCTGACCGTTTCCTGCGAATGGTCGTCGTGCTCACTAGGTATGTCCCTTTTCAATTGCCGCTTTATTTGGCCCTCCTGGCTGCCCGCTATATGCTTTGCTGCATCCCCATGTCTATGCTGTGTTCGACCAACCCCTCCGTCAATTGCCTTCGCCTTGTGTGCTGACTTCCATGCTCCCCAGGAAATATCACTATCTAAAGCCCGTCGATGATTTGCTGCTCGACTGGCGTCCTCTGTGGCGCGAAATCAAGGCCCTCGTTCTGCCCTCCGAAGTTGCATCCCATCAAACGAACCGACGTCGATCGCAAAAACAACTGTGGAAGCTGTGTCTCCATGCGCAAACATACTTCGACCCCAAGGACCGGAAGGAGATGCTCGACGAGTTCTTACCGTACTTCAGCACCTCAGACGTGTCGAACGCATACATTGTCGTCGGCACCATCAATGCCCTGTTGCCTACCGATGCTGCTCCCGAGAACGTGCCGTGTTCACAGCCTCAGTCCTTCATGCCCACACTATTCCACTTGTGGTCGTTGATCGCCCGCTCCAAGAGCTTCGATATCTTCTTCATCGACCTTTACTCACGCATGGCAAGGGACTTCTTGCAGTCGTCGCACACTCCCTTCGACGCCCACGGCATCTTCACTCAGGAGCAGTCCGAATGGATATTCACGGCCATTCTGCGCCTTACCGAGATTCCTGTCGGCCAGTCCAACTCGCCCTACTCAACGCTAGACTACTCGTCTGGCTTGGGACTGTATCTGGAGAAGGACAAGAAGAAGTATCCGACGGCCTACATGATTGCACGCTGGATAGTGTACTCTCTATCACCCAAGTGTCTCGAGCAGGAGAGTTCCATCCTCTCCAGCCTCGAGGGACTCTTGGAGGCAATTGACACCTTCTACCACCCGTCCAATGCCGGCTCTTGGACGACTTTCCTCGGCCAATTCACCGTTTACTTGACTGACATCTTCGTCTCTCGCTGGAACCGAGAGAAGAGCGGCGAGCTCGACACACCCGAAGACCGCAAGATTACCCCGGCGTTGAAGGCGCGCTTCGTCAACGCGCTCAAAGAGGTCACGTACATGGGTCTTTTCTCCAAGAGCAACAGAGTCGCGCATTATTACTACGCATCCCTCCAGGGTCTGGCCTACCTGGAACCGAACCTCATTCTACCAGGCGCTCTGCAGCGTTTCTACCCGAGTTTACAAGGCTTGGTTGAGGTTCACCGCACAACGTCAAGTTTAAACGGTTTACAGATGATCGCGAATGTCATGTCAAAGACCAAGGGATTCAGGTGCCACATCACCGCTCTGCTCGCCTTGGCCCTCCCTGGCATCGATGCAAACGATCTAGGAAAGACACAGTACACCCTTAATTTCATTCAGAGTGTTGCCTACAGCATCCCCATGGTTCCCTTGGTCAAGGATGGCGATTCCGTCCACGACACTAGTCTGGCTATGCAGTGGGTCCAGGGCGAAATGGAGCGCATGGAGCGTGAAGGCCAAGACATCAAGCTTGATTACGAGACCGAAATCACCGACGAGGACGAAGCCAACATTCTGCGATCATCAACAGCAGGCCTCGGCGAATTCGTCATCGCTCTCCTTGGCAAGGTCTTCACTCTGCTGGAGAATCTCCCAGATGCGTCCCACATTAGGGGAGGAACACCAGAGGATAACGTTATCAACGCCCTTCCAGCTGCATTATCTCCTCTTTTCGCGTCGTTGTCGCCAGAGCTGTTCGACACGGCCCTTGAGAAGCTTTCCTCGTTTGTCTCTACTCACGTCGTACACCAGGCGAGAGATGCCATGGCCTGGATTCTCAATGCTCTGTGCAAAGTGGACCCCGAAAAGACGCTGAAGGTCTTCATCCCAATGCTCATTGTGAACATCCGCAACGAGATTGACTACAACCACGCTGCGTCAGATAGGAGCAGCGGCACAGACTATCTGCCCAGAGATCGC
Source organism: Colletotrichum sansevieriae (assembly GCA_026260285.1). Classification (NCBI taxonomy): domain Eukaryota; kingdom Fungi; phylum Ascomycota; class Sordariomycetes; order Glomerellales; family Glomerellaceae; genus Colletotrichum; species Colletotrichum sansevieriae. Next base: position 19,021 of record JAOQIF010000955.1, read on the forward strand.
GCTCTTGTGTGGCATGTGAGCATGCTCGGAATGACTGTGGTACATGTTGGCAAGGAGGTCTTGAAGTATCAGACTGACCTGCATGATATTGCCAAGTACATGCAAGAGAAGTGCCGTGGACTTCCTACCATCCACATCTCCAACTATATCCATCACTTGCTACTCAACTTAACACATACTTACCCCATCGACAGCGCTCTGTACGAACCAGACGTCATCAACCGAGGTCTTGACGTGGATGATTGGGGAAAGACCACCTCTCCAGCCGACCTGACGATCAAGTGGCATCGTCCGTCCGCGGACGAGGTGCAATTCGCTGTCGAACTTTTCGACTCGCAAACCAAGGCCGCTGCGGAGAAGCTGGATTCTCTCATGAGCGAGAAGCCGCCGGTCAGTCGTAAGGGAAAGAACAAGGAGTGGTCCGACGAAGTTTCGAGACTTTTACAACAGATTCGTCTGGTTATTTCCGGTGTTGCCACTTTGTTCGACCCCCATCGTGCGTCCGGTGAGAGTCCAATTGATGACAGGCCCCGGGAGGACGGAGACGACGATACCCCCATGGATGATGACGACCCTCTCGCTGAGGCTGCAGAAGACGAAGAGACACGCCCTCAGTACCGTTACGACGCGGGATACCTCCTCAACACCGATGACCCGGCTTACCACAAGCTACATGAGCTGAGAGAGGACGTTGGTCACTTGCTTTGCAGAACTCACGACTTCCTCAACGGAAATCAGGAAGATGATGTCGCGTGCTTCACCGCCCTATACGCAGCCTACCGTACTTGGATCACCGACGTCGGTATTGAGCGGTCCGCCCACCCTCTGGAAAGACATCTTCGTCTGTACAAGTCAGACATCTCCGCGTTTAAGATCAGCGGTTTGCGCAAGGTCTACCCGCGGCCGCTGTTGATCAAGCGAGCGGATGCATACCAGCTGCTACGTGTAAAGCACAATGCATCTGCCAGACAGAAGAGTGAACTCGACAAGCAACTCTTATTGAACTTGGCGCAATCGTCAGTGTCCTCGTACGCTGATGTCAGGCGGGTCGCCCAGAGCGCCTTGGACTCCTCTCTGAAGGCACTGATTGGAGGCAGGCCCCTGGTCATACCCATCCTCATCAACAGGCTTCGCGTTGCTCTCGACGAAGTGGACCACGATCGTATCAAGGGTGCGATGTACACCCTGTTCTTCACCACACTGCTGAAGACGATCGTCAAGGACTGGAGATTCGCTCCAGAGGCCATGCGTCTATATCTGAAGGCTGGAACCATTGACAAGCCCAGTATTCAGCAGCTCGGAGCTACGGCATTGTTCCCTCTGCTGGACTTTGGAAAGCCCTTTGAACGCATGATCATTGTCAACCAGGACCTTGTTGAGCAGATCCGCCCGTCGGATGACTGTTCCCATGCCATTGACAGTCGCCACAACTTCATCGTCCAGCGCCGCGCCCGGGTTGAAAAGAAGAAGGCCGCTCTAGGGTTGGAACTGACCCAGATCGCCAAGGAAGCACACTGGAAGATAGCGTCTCGCTGCGTCATCTTCGCGACAAACCTTTGTCTTCGCTTCGATACCCTGGCACCGCCCGAATTCATCACGCTCGTCACCCAAGGTACCAACGATACTCATCCCGGTCTTCGAACCAGCTACATGTCGGCTTTTACTTCGGTTTTCGAGGCTGTTGAGCTGCGAGCCGCATACGACCACCAATACCGCAACTACCTGCTTGAGAAGGAGAAAGACAGGAACAAGTTGACGATTGAGGTCACGAAAGGAGACAAGGCCTTCACCGACAAGTATCTCGACGCGTTCGCCACCCCAGAGAATGCGGAATACATGGTCGACTCGGACCATCCTGGTTGGTTGGTATGGGGCAAGAAGTTCCTCGCATCCCGTGCACAGCCCTTGGCTTTCACCGACTACGACGAGCAGGAATCTGCTGTTCGGGAGCAGATTGGCAAGATGCTCACGCGCGACTGGCTGAAGACCTGTTTCGACTATCTCAAGCAAGAACCACGCGACGCCAACGCCGACAGGTTCCGCATGGGTAATGTTTACATGCTCATGCACGTCTTTGACCTGATGCATTATGGAGGCACAGCCATCACGTTGGATGATGTCAAGGAGCTCACGACCGAGGTGTACGGCGACGGCAGTGACAAGCATCAACACCGAGCGACATCTGAAATCTTGGCAGCACTGATGGCTGGGTCGAGTGATGATCCGCCCGACTTTCGCAACAAAGTTTGGGGCTTTGCTGCAAACCTGATGCTAAAAGTCATCAATGATGATCTTACGCCCGAGAATCTGCAATACTGGGTGTCGTGTTTGCACCTCACGGTAGACCCGAAGGATCCTCGTCGCTCACACGAACTTGTCCACAACTTGAGTGCCTTCCGACTGGACATGTCATCCAACGCCGCCTTCAAGGAGTCGAGCAAGGTGCAGGTTCTGGAGTTTATCATCACCGATGCCGGCTGGCACTACCGCCACGAAAAGCCTATCTTGGAGGACTTCTTGGCCCACATTGATCACCCTTACAAGACCGTACGGGAGGCCATGGGAAGGGTTATTGCCACGATTTATCGCACGAGATACCACGAGTCCTTCGAAAGTGTGGATGCTCTTCTTGCAGCAAACAATGAGGCCTCGTCTCTGGGCATTCGCCCCTATCAACCTCCCGAGGCCTTCTCAGCAACAATTCTCGACATCTTTGGCCGCCTCGAGCGGTGGCGTCATGAGCGCACTCCAGGCCAGCAAACGCCCTCGTCCTACACATCAGGATCCAAAACTGTTCTCACATGGCTTGACAGTACGTTGTCATCGCAGGAGTGCACGCAGCTAATGCCCTTCTTCCCCGAGCCATTCATGGAGCAACTGCTTCACATGATGGATGTCAAAGAAGATCCCGAATTGATGCGTCTTGCATACCACGTCTACCGCCACCTACCCAACATTCCTTTCCGCGTCGGCGAGGATGGCCCCTTCATCGACGCTCTGGTGCGGATTGGCAAGACTGCTACGAGCTGGCACCAACGCCTGCGCTCCATGGTCAACATGCAGGTGATCTACTTTCGTCGCCTGTTCCTCATAGAGAAGAAGCAACGGGATGTCTTGTTCAATGCTGTTAGCGACATGTTGGCCGACCCCCAGCTTGAGGTGCGCTCTTGTGCGTCTGCTACCCTTGCCGGAATGATCAGATGCTCGCCGAAGCGCATCCGCGACCCCACCATCCAACTCTTGAAGGAGCGGTACGAAGACGAACTGCGGTTGAATCCCATGCCCAAGCGCAAGCTACCGGGCACGGAGACGCCTATCGATACCTCTAAGCAAATTGTCCGTCGCCATGCTGCCGTGCTGGGATTGGGCGCGCTCATCGAGGCGTTCCCTTATGCCACTCCGCCTCCATCATGGATGCCCGAGGTTCTCCAAATCCTTGCCACCCGAGCAGCCAGTGACCCCGGCGTTGTCGGCAAGGCTACCAAGGCCATTCTGTCCGACTTCAAGAAGACGAGACAAGACAGCTGGAGCGTAGATCAAAAGGTATGATGTCAAGATGCCCTGTTACTGAGGCCTTGCTAACTCGTTTGCAGTATTTCACTCCAGAACAGCTCGAAGACTTGGAGGGTGTGTTGTGGAAGAGCTACTTCGCTTGATTTGTTTGGGCGAACGCTTGCTGGACGATACGGTCCAGCAGAGGACCGTATTATGAAGACGTTCGTGAAATGGGTTGTGAAGCATTTTGTTGGAGCCAGGATCTCGACTCTCGCGTAAAAAGTTTTTGGTCAGTCTTAGATATACGGATTGGGGGTATCGGGTCGCACAATGATATCCATTGGGAATGGCATGGCTCTGATAGAGGGGGCCCACGGATGGTATTCGGGATCAACCCTGTGTCTCTGCGAGCTAGCTCACAACGCGTGCATCAATTTTGTTACCTCGCTCCCCCGTAACTCATCGGACTCACCCGGGGCGGATTGGGTCATTGATGGCCAGATCTGCTGCGTCTGGTGGACCAACGGCAGAAGGCCGGGACCAGGTGACGTGGGTCGTCCGGGTACTTCCAATGCTTATTTCGGGGACTAAAGAGCAACCCAAAATCTATTTCGGAGAGGCCACGAGACGGGACGGTCTGGAATGAGCTGAAGCACCGAGGTTCGGGCTGCTGGTCGCGAGGCCGCCCTTTCATTGACGGCCTTACAGCATATAGCAGCGCCACGAGACAGGGACTTGTTCGTCGCTGTCGCCGTTGTCAACGTGTCAGTGCCTCGAGTTCAGACGTCTGAGTCGTCCCGACGCAGTGGCTCGCCTGGGGAGCTGACTCTCTTCTGGTAAAACCGGCCGGTGCCGCTCCACCCATCCGGCGGCTGGGCTATGTGACAAAACGGCACGAGCGACTGCTTGTCTCGGCTTGGCTTTGCTTGACTGGGGGGTTGCAAAAGACAGACGAACCTGTACTCTTGGCATTGTATGGTCCGTATTACTTCTGGCTGATCCTGTCCATCAACTTGTACATCCCCCAGGCTTCTCGCGAAATCCTCATCAATTCCCTTACCCCTGGAAATTCTTCACAAAACTTTAAAGACGCAATGAAGATCACATTCACCGCAATAACTCTTTTCGTCGCCCTGACTACGTGCCAGAGATCTACGTTCCTCTGTCTGGATGTGTGCAATAAGGTGATTGAGGATAATGGTATCTGCTCAGGTGCTGGCGGGAAGCTGCTAGGCAAAGGCGTAAGTCAAATGTTCCGCCCTTTTTTTTTTCCCCCTAGGACCTGAGTGCTGATCGTGAGAGCAGATCTGCTGTGCTGCCAAGTCGGACACGTTGGCTACGAGTCGGTTCGATATCGCGTGTGATGACTAGTTGGGAACTACGCAAGATACGGGCGAGGCTTGCGAGGCTTGATTTCCGAGGGTGATGATGGGATTGAGCTGCGATCAATGGGCTAAGTGTTAGACAGTCGTGAAATGTCAGTCTCGGCAAGGTTCCGCGTGCCTCCGACGGGGCTCAAACAAGCATACGGGGAAAAGAAGTAAGCGGCAGATTTGCTCCGTCCGAACTGCTCTTCACGTCGAGTTTCTCGGCCAGGTCTGTTGGGTCTTGGAGGTATCAAAAGTTCGGGGAACGTCATTGGAGCTTTACTAGTGAATTATATTTTCTGGGCGTCGCCGTTCCACACGTTTTAGGAACACTGGGCGAGGACTTTTTCGTTGTCTGTCTGAAGTGATTGACAGCCGAGGCTGGCTGAAAAATCAAAAGTTAGCGTCAGGTGAGGAATTGGAATCCCACGGGATCTCATGTGTACTGTGCAATAGATTGCTTATTAAATTCCTTCTAAAAAGGCTATATACGGAGAAAATCTCATTTCGCATCTAATTGCAACAACATCACCACCACGATCCCCACTACCAAAGGTTCTTTCGACTAATTCGGCGGATTGCAGGCTTTACAGCGAATCGCGATCCCCTGTCACTCATGTCAGTGCAAGCGGCAAATTCGCAGAGCAGCCTTACCAGATCTTTTCCAGGACTGTCAGTACAGTTGTTAGGGAGCGGGAAGTATTGTTGGATGGCCCAGAGCGACGTTACGGGAGAGTAGTTGAAAAGAATTCGAGAACGCGGCTCCTCGTCGCGGTATAGTTGGATGATATCTTTTTGATAAGCATATTAGTTAGTAAATCTTCAATGGCAATTCCAGAGGTTACGTACCCATCAGACGGCGCGTGACGACAGGGGAGGGATTTCCTCGGACGCCGAATCCTACGCCAACACCTCTCCACTTCGCCCCCTTCAACTCGCTCGAGAGGAAATCCAGGCTGTCCTCAGGACCAAGGAGAACCGCTGTAACATCTTCAGTATGACCATATTCTATACGTCATGGAAAGGTTGCTGACCTTTGATGTTATAGCCCGCCTTCACAATGGCTGCCATATCTTGCCGAATACCAGCTTCAACTTGCTGGGGTGTGAAACCGCTTGCTGCCACTGCTGGGTGATTCCATGGTAGACCGCTGAAGTATATAGTTTATAATTAGAAGGAGTACTGATGATGCAACTTGGGGATCTGGAATCGGAGCTGCTTACGTGAAGACGAAGTTGTATTTCCCACGGGCTGGTGAGCAATTACCCTGGACGGGATTTCCGGCTTGGTCGGATCGGGACTGCACAACAGACGAGCTTTCAGGAACGAGTGGTGAAGCCGCGGCTATGGCAGCGATTCCAAGCAGGAGAAAGTCGCGTATCCTGACCATGTTGTCAACTGGAGCGGTAAAGATTGAATTAACGACCGGTGTTAATTAGTGTAAACAATCTTCAGATGTCGAGTAAAGGTTTCGGAGAGCAGGGCAGCCTCTTATATCCACCGTCCGCTCGTCGTAAAGAGCTACTTCAGTAGGTGGCTGAACATTGATGGCAAAAAAAGGCACTAGAAGAGCCAGGCTGTTCCTTTTTAGCTTTCGGGGCTGAAGCCTCACACTTTAAATCTTTTGGGACAAAAGAGACAAGATCAAACTCATTCTTGCTGTCGCTGGACTGTCCTTCGCAGTACGGCTGAGTTTAGTTGAGTTTCGACCCCGCACCAGTCCATCCACACCTTCCCGGAAAAAGCGTCTTATTTCCAACTATATTGGTAAAGTCGCGGCTGTCTTGGGCTAAAGCTTAGCTCCATAAGTAGGTAGCTCTGATCACAAGCCGTGAGATGACATGGGATGCTCCGTCGCAGCCACTGGGCGGGCCACAGGAATGTTGACAACACTGCAGAATGTCTGAGCAACACTCCCAAGATAACATCTCAGACTCGACTCCGAATATTTCTAGGATCCTGGAGCCGGGCAGAATGTTGGAACACTTGCAGTGCTGGGGTGGCCCGATGGAGCCGGATGTGGTGTGTCCAGTCTTGAATCATTACTTGGGATGGTCTTGCGGCAGCAAAAAGAGGCAGCGAACTATACTGTACTGATTGGAAATAGCTCTTCTTTGGACGGAAAAGAATGAATACACTACGCGGCAGTATGACTCATTTCTAGTATGCTTCAACTAGATGGTGTGCAGATTTTGTGATTGGGGTCGACAAGATTTCAATGTTGTGTTATTGCCAGCCACCGACTTTCCTCAACTGAGTCAAATTAGGCTTGCAGGGCTGAAGAGAACGGCATGTTGCTATTCAACCAATTCATTGGATGAACTGCGCCAGATAATGGCCGCTAGTGTCAAGAGGCTTTGGGCTAGCTCTGTTGGCATCGTAGTGATTTTGCTTCTAAAAATGCAGTTTGACTTGTTACGACACCAGGACGACTATCATGCATCCATACGTGGAAAAGTCTCAATCCAGTTGCAAGGTGAATCTGCTGTCCCATTTGTGCCTTCCTGCAGCGGAGTACTGTGCTTCCTTTCATCATCGCCTGCTGTTGCACCTGGCCCTATTCCTTTCCCGAATGCCCGGCCCTTTCTGGCGGATGGAATGTTCACGTCAGCCGCCTCAACGCCCAAAATGGCTCAAGAATTGAGCACAAATGAGCCCGAGCTGATGAAGTAACGGAATAATGCCGAAGAAAAACGGGCCATAGTCTCAGAACCTGGGTAAGGCTGCGATCCTTGCACGGCTGAGCAAGAGAAAGCTCTCGAGATAAGCGTTCTTGTGTTCCGTTCGCGAAGCGTCTGCGCCAGGGGCACACGTGATTGAGCGCTGCGCTGCAGGACTTGGACAAAATGATTTCGGCATGTTCAAAATTGGCTTAATTCTCAATTGCCCTCACTTCAAGCAGAATTCAGCAGCCTTACTCTTAAATCGCCAGTAGGCAGCTCGTTTATTTCGACCATGTCGACACATTTAACATGAAGATAAAATTTCCCTTTGTTTTCCTCTTGGGGTGCAGATGATGGTCCTAGTCTCCAGTTGTCTGGACGAAATTCTATCGTCGGCATCACAGGGAGCTATGCGTTTACTCCAACGCACCACTGCATGGGAAAGCACCTCGGAACACTTCTCTTGGCTTTGAGCACATCCAGAGACCTAAGATAAACGAAAAGCAGAGCAAAGATGATGTAGGGCTTTCCCACCTACCATGTCTTGGTCCGAAGCCGGGGTTTTGCACATAGATCCAGAAAATGGAAACGTCGGCGGTTATAATAGCTTCCGATGAGGGCAGGGAGAAGTCATATCCTACACGAGGCCTGTGAATAGATGGATTCAATCCCTGAATATTTTCAAGGCGGCTCTGCTGGGCGCATTTAAAACTGGAGCGCCAAGTTTGGTTTTGAGCCACATCTCGGTTCGCCTCTTGACGGGTCGGCCAACTCCCGCACACCAAGAAGTCTTGGAATCTTGGGGATCTTGGCCCGCCGTCTTGGCCCGCTGCCTCCTCCTTCTTGTCATACTAGGATGGGCGTTTTGCTCCACGGTATGACTTTTATAATTCTTCCCATTCGGTCGTCTTCGTAAACGTGCATTCTGAGCCCGGCTACTGCCACCCGAATGTTTCCGACCACTGTCGTGATCAAGACGTCCTTCCTAAATTTTTACAAGATGAGCCCACTCAACGTTCTCGGCCGCTTTCTTTTACGTATGCCCAGACCGTCGATCCTCCGCGGCAAGTAGGGATTCGAGACTTTGCTGTTGTGATACGTCCGCCGGCGGAATACTCCGCCGCGCCAGCTCCGCCTCGTCCCCCGATTGCGGCCAGGTGGAATCACAATTGGGTGGGCTTGACTGGATTCTTTGCGCTTTGATTCTCAGATAGGTGAGTCCCACAAAGTGCTTCCAATACAGTGTTGTAGGAGACAGAGCACCTTGCAACGGACCCATCGGTTGATACCGGTCGGTTAAGAAATCGGGGCCTGGAGGCGGGGTCTGGGGAAGGGATATCAGGCAAGCGGGGGATATGGGGAAAAGACGGAGAGGGAAAGTGGTTAAGCTTTAGGTAACGTTCATGTCTCTGCCTCGAGCTTGCTTTCCGGCTCTGACAGAATCGAGCACCTTGGGTATAAGAATCACATCTTCTCGCGCGTCCTTCTGAGTTCTTCCTTTCAGAATATCTTCTCTTGTTTTCAATACAGTATTTCCGGAACTTTTCTTGGCACTACCTTCAGCTATGGCCGCCGGAGATGAACCTTCCCAGCGGGGTGCAAATGTCTCCGTGATAGACAACAGTCAGACGCGAGCCACTGAGCAAGTCACCAAAGAGCCTTTGGTGCTGGAGGCCAATGACGGTGATATGAAGAGAGAGGCTCTTCCTTCTCCCGAAGAGCAAATTGATGCTCTTGGTATCACTAATTGGAGAGAACTTGAGAAGCAGGTCGTCAAGCGCTTGGATATGACCTTGATGCCCTGTTTATGGGCTCTCTATCTCTTCAACTACCTAGATCGCGCTTCGATCGCGTAAGTTTCGGCCGATGAATCATCTCCAAACTCTATCTGGCATCATGCTAACAACACCTGATCTCACAGACAAGCTCGTCTGAGTAGCCTGGATGAAGACCTCAACCTGGAGGGGTACCAGTTTGGCACTGCGGTGTCAATCCTTAGTGTTGGGTAAGCTTGGCCCTTCTGACATTGATCGGATTTCTAATGGCCTCAAAAGTTACGTTCTTGGCCAGATACCTTCCAACATGATTATCGGAAAGGTTCGGCCTAGTCTCTATCTCTGCTGCATGGCTTTGGTTTGGTCTGGAGTATCAGCCGCTACCTGTGGTGTGAGGAACTACCAAGGCCTCGTCGCAGTGAGATTCTTTCTAGGTAATCACAAGTAGTCTATCATGCTTGTCTGCTATCTTTGCTGATAAGGTGTGCAGGCGTCGTGGAAGCTCCTCTTTTCCCCGGTGTAAGACTCATACCCCAACTCACATGTTTTCCAGCTAACGGTCAATCCACTAGGCAATTTATGTCATGTCATGTTGGTACACGCGTAAAGAGATGGCTCTGCGTTGCGCTTTGTTGTACACCGGCCAGACCTTGGCCTTTTGTACCGCCGGACTGATAGCAGCAGCAGTCTTCGGCACACTCGAAGGCTCCCACGGACTGGCCGGGTGGCAGTGGCTTTTCATTGTGCTCGCTACTACTGGAGCAGGTCTCGCAATGATTGCGCTCTTTATTCTGCCCGATTACCCCGACTCTGCCACTGGAAGTGCTCGATGGTCCATGACCGAGGACATGCGCAGAGTGGCTGCAGCCCGTATTCTGGCAGACCGAGTGTCGACCGCGGAGGCAAAGGCAGGAGTCTGGCAGGGTTTGAAGATGAGCGTGTTCGACTACAAGATGTGGCTCCTTGTCGGCATGAACATCGGCATCTCGGCCGCTTATGGCTTCTCCAACTTCTTCCCGTCGATCGTCCGCGGTTTTGGTTACAACAACACCATTACCCTCGTCCTAACGGCCCCGCCTTACATCTTTGCTGCCGTGGGATCCCTCGTCAACGCCTGGCATTCAGACAGAACTAAGGAACGCGGATACCATTTTGCCGGGCCGATCGCTTTCGGTTGCATTGGATACGTCATCTGTCTGGCCACCGAGGACCGCAACGCTCGCTATGGGGCGTCCTTCATCTACGTTGGCGGCATGTACTTTGCCAACCCTCTCATCAGCACCTGGACCTCGAACACGATGGGTAGAACGCCAGAGAAGCGCGCCATCTCTGTGGCGCTTGTGAACGTTCTTGGTCAGATTGGCAACCTTATTGCGCCGTACTTCTTTGTCGACTCGGACGAGCCGCGTTATCAGCTCGCCTTCATCATGATGATGGTTATGGGTCTGATAGCCTGTGCCAGCGCCATGGGTTTGAAGATGTATCTGTACAGATCGAACAAGAAGCTGTATAACGCAGCGATCCGTAACGGAACGGTGTACCAGCCATATGTTATGTAAGACTGGGGTCCAGGAGTCAGACGTCATAGTTCATGGGCTCAGCGATTGATCTGGTTGTAACCTGGGGGACACAATCGGGGATAATAGTCCGCGACACGGTTAGAACTCCATTTTCCGTGCGACGTCAGAGCATTATGCCAGCTGCTCGACGTGCAAAGACAATCAATAGATATCTTACAGCCTTTGGTGGCACTCTATCATGAACGGGACCATTTGCCAGATTAGGAAGATCTTTTGCTTGCTCACCCAATCTTCCGACATGTCCACAAGCTCAAGGTCAAAGTTCCATAAGAGCTTGGCCAAGACAATGCGCAATTCAGCATGTGCCCATATTGATTGAGGTCAGCGATACGGGTCGCGACTAATCTTCGAAACATTACTTAGCTATTGCCAACGCAATTCCTTGGTCCGAAAGAAAGAGGTTGACTGGCAGACTTATCCTCGTTTGAAAACCCAGACTCCTCTAGCCACCGTTGGGGCATGAAGTCATTGGGCCTCGTCCACTTGCGCTCTGACCGAGAAGCTGACAGCTGATGATCCCCGACAGCAGTTTGGATAAGCATTATTAGCCTGCAACTCGTGGTCATTGGGTATGTGTGTGAGCTTACTCCGCTAGGCACCCATCTCCCATCAACTTCTTCACCTACACCCGGTACGAACCGCGGAAGTGCGCTTGGGCTCGGCGGATAGATTCTCAGCCCTTCGCAGCGTTGCCGTAAGTGCAAACTATTCAACAAACAATACAAGTTAATTAACCAAAGTGATGCTATCACCACTTCCTAATTAAGCAATCCCTCCTCCCTCAGAATTATTGAATACTTTGATGTCTTATATATATATAGATCTAGCTAATAGGAGGCTATAGATCAGCCCCTGCCCTATTTATTTAGGCATGCCTAGCCACTGAAACATGCTACTATTGCTAACCTCGCTATTATTATATATGCTATTGGGGTTATTTAGACCAACCTCGCTATACTAGATAAAGGCGTATTTTTCTAAAACGTTAGTAATAGGTAGATATAATTATAGCGATTCGAATAGTATATTTAACGTTGCGATTAAATATAAATTGCAAAAGTTTTATATTATTATATATCTTATTTATTATTTACCCCTATTACCTCACTAAACTTTATAATATCTACTATTATTATTACCTCCTCCTCTACTACTAACGCGTATACGATCTTAGGCGCCCTGCGCTAGCGGATCTCTATATAGATTGAGATAGCCCTTACTACTATTATCCCTCTAAATCCTATAATTAATAACCTACCTATTATCGTTATTAGTAGTAAGAGGTATATCCTTAAGCAGTACTTAACGCAGCGGAGAGGCCGGGGTCGATCTAGCTAGATTCGAGAGCATAGCGACTTCCTCGTTAAGGTTATTTAGGGCCGGGCTATAGCCTCCTATTAGAGTTGCTAACGATATAATATTAGAGGGACCCCTAAGGTATTTAGCGATGCTACTACCTCTACCGCCCTAGAGCACTTAATATAGTATATTATCCTAAGCTTCCTGCTAATATAAAGTCTACTCTAACGAGGCTGAAGTAGCTATCGTATTTATTAGATCTCCACCCTCTTAGATAAGGATTCTAATGCTAACTACTTAATAACCCTATTAGACCCTCTTTTATATAAGAGGGTATAGCTTAATAATAGTAATATCCCTAAGGGTAAGATCACAACTCTATAGGATCTCTATATCGCCTCTATTATCTCTGCTAACCTCCCTTTTGCTTACTTTAAGAATATCTTCCTCTAATAGATCCTATAATACTATAGTATAGAGGTTGCTAGAGAGGTCCTATAGAGTTATATATCTATTTAGGACTATCTCCACGACTTCTAGTAGCATAGAGAAGCCCTTATAAAGTCAGAGCTCTACTTAGTAGCATCTAAAATATACCTTTTATTTAATCTATAGTTATCGCCTCATATTTATACCTTTATAGGGGTTATATATTATTTTATTAATATTACTAATATATTATAGTTATACCTCCTAGGCTTCTCTTAATACTATAGAGACTATAGCAGCAATACCCTCTTAGAGACCCTCCTTAATATTATCAACTAATATAAGATCCGGGACTAGATCGGAGTAACTATCTCTAATAATACGACTAATAATAATACCTGCCTCCGGGTCTTCTACTAGGATATATATCCTGTGATAATAGAGGAGGATATAGAGGCCCGGCGTATAAGGTGCTATAGCTATATACTTAACCTCGCAGCCCGGGCCTTTTTATTCAGTGCTAATAAGGAGACTCTCGAGGCTAAATCCGACTACTACTAGCTTATTAACTATTATAATAATAATCTTAACCTCTAGTAGAGGCTTAGGCCTATTAGCTAGCTCTGGAATATCATTAAGTATATCTATCACAGTCTTCCTACTAGCCTGGGGCTACAGTAGGGGTCGCTAAGACTGCGAGTGAAACAAGGAAAAGAGCAATACAAGCGTGAATAATAATAAATAGTATAATAGGCAATTATAGGTATATAGTAATATATTCTATAATAGCCGAGCCTTCTAAGCATATAGGCTAGAAAGCTCCTACTTAAAGGATAGGCGTTAAGCCTAACCGTAGTCACGTAGAATACTATATAATAGCTAACTATATTACTAAAAGGCGTGTGATATATACCCCTTTTTTAAAAAGTAATTATCCTAATTGCTATTACTATCGATCTAGGATATATATGCTTAATATTCCCTTTTTTCCTCTTTGCGTTTTAATTACTAGAAATCACTATAGCGTTATTAATTAGTCGTTATACTAGCAGAGGAATACATCGAACTTAGATATCTGCTAGCGCTTAGTAGTACTATTATTACTAGCGTTGCTTAGCGCGAGTTACTTATTGCTAGTGCGCTAGAGACCCTTGATTATAGTATAGAGGTTTGCGATCTCAGCGCGGAGGCTTGCGATCTCCTTGGTCTTAACTACGTCTATAGCTATGCGAATCTTATTAGCAACTGCCTGCTTGGACGCGCCGTCGTTCTTAAGTTTAGCGAGATGCTTACTAATAGTATTAATATTAATAGTATCTATATTAGCTATATTAGTCTCTATAGTATCGAGGCGAGGAAGGATTTCCTATTAGATGCTATTAATAA